>JAPQRP010000025.1:21789167-21814784 GCA_037367295.1 Apogon hyalosoma
CACCCGTCCCGCCCCCCTCTGGTCTGTCCTGTTCTACCCAGCTTCCCCAAACGTTAGCGGAGCACAACTCCAAACCCAGTCCCTTCACCTCAGGCTGCCAGTAGTCAATGCAAGTTAAAACTATGTTTCATATTATGCCGTTTAGTTCAACCACATAGTGTTTTGTTGTTGTTTAATATAGGAGTTGCCTTAAATGTGTTTTATTTTCCTTTTTTTTTTTTTATGTGAATAACTTCAGTTTTTTACATTTGGAGAAAAAAAAATTTACTGGCGAACGTTGGTGAAAATCAGTCGCCCGGTGGTTGTCGCAGTCAAGAAAATGCTCCAAAGAGGGATTTTTGATGATGAGACCTTGCATGGGATATTGATCAGATGTGACAGCCAGTTGTTTTGTGATGCACTTTTGGTTTGACCAGTATTATTATCAGTGTGAAAATGGGATCCGTCAGCAACACAAATCGCAGTCATGAATCTCGCTCCAGATTTTGAGATTTTAGAGGAATTTTTTTTAAATTTAAGTCAAGTCCGCAGTCAGGATGCCGCTCGGTGTACCCAGGAGCACATTTCTTTTCTTGATCAGAATTGTTCATCCTTCCCTCTGTGCTGTGGTTCTTCTGTTTTGGAGGAGGGGTGAGTTTGCTAAATCAGGTCATGTGAGCCGGAGCCTGTGTGCATTTGGAATGAACAAAACTAACCTGCACCCTAACGGGCAGACTTAGACCCAATTAGCAACATCTGTCCACTCAGTCCAGTGGAAAGCATGCCTTCTTATGCAAATTTTTATACAAGATTTGTCAAACCTTTTTAATATGCATTTGTTTTTGTTTTTTAAGTTTTTATGTGAAATTAATGTCACCTTTTCTTTGAACATTCTGGCATCCTGATGCCAAACGTGTGCAGTTAGATATTAAAACAGTGCAGTAGCCATCCATTGTTAGAACTGAAACATTTCTTCCTGACGTCTTGTTTTATGAACGGAGCTGGAACCTTTTTGGCGCCGTAGTTTGGATTTAATTTGAACTTGGCTAATCCACCATGCTGAATGTTGGGATCCCAGCAGAGCTGTGGGGTGGGGGCTCGATTGAGTCTTAATGTTTAAGAAAAAAAATGTGTACATCATTGTCCTCTTCTGTAGAAAATTTCTAGGTTTCTATATAGTCAAGCTCTAAAAGTGAATTTATCCAAAGAACACTGCAAATGTGCATTTCTGTTTGGAAGCCTTTTTATGTTGTTGATGCATATCATTTGGAAATTAATTTCTGCGTCAGCATTGTGTGCATTCACCAAGCTGGAAAAGGACCATTTGTTGGCAGCTGAGAGCTGTTCAGTTTGTATTTGAGAAAGTAAAAGTCTTTATATGCATTAAAAATGTTCATCTTGCGTTCCTTCTATGGTGGATCCTCCTGGAATCATCCTGTAAAGTAGTTCACTCCAACTCTATAGTCTTTTGAGTTTTTAGTTCAAACGATCAAGTCATGATTGTGGCCTTCTAGTATTGTTGATACATGACATCAATCCGTTGTTACTGCTCACCATCCATCCTGTCCGGACCCAACTGTACACCTGAAGCTTCTTACCTCATCCACAGCTAATTCCATTGGGGGTGTGTTGAGTGCAAAAAAATAAAAAATAAAGAAGTCTTTTTTTATCTTCCATTTGGTGAGATGCATTGTAGCGATATGAATAAAGAAAAAGTTCACCTGGTGTGCTGAATAATGTGTAAATTGGTAATTACACAATCTGAATATTTGTATAATTGTTTGTATTTTTTCATAATGATTTTGGAAAGGAATGTGTTTATTTTTTTGACTTCTGTTCCAGATGTGTCTTCTGTTGGCCTGACATTGTGACTGGTCTGGTGGGATTCTTACCTCTGTATTGAGCCTCTTCTGTGATGAATTCTTTGTATGCAGTGTTTAGGAAATACTGTAGGGAACATGGGGAGGAGTTGATATTAGGAGCATTTGATCAATTTGTATTTATTTATTTTATCATTTTGTTAATAAATTGTGAAAAGCAACATGTTTCATCAGTGGTTTTCCAAACATGCCATGTGTTTAGTTAAGACTGGTCTGATAATCTTTTGTTTCACATCTGAATCAATGAAAATTCAGGCATAATATTCTGGATGCGCACAACTCAGATCACACAACTAGATTCATCAATGTTTTAATCACTCCTATGTTTGACATTTTTTCCAAATTTTGTTTAAAAAAATACATTAGCTTACACATACCTCATAAAAGTGTATTCCAAACATCTTACTGGTAAAGGTAAAATTCAAACGGATATACAGTATTAACATAGTCAGTAAACTTGTTCTCAGTTCTTGACTATTAAAATAAATACTGCTGGTTATAGTTTTAATTTATTCATGGTGAAATGCAATATGGTGGTTAAGCTGGTGTGCCGGCAACATTCAGTTTGTATATAAAAAGACTGTGGGTAATTCCAATTTTACGCTATTGCATTGATTTGTGGAGTAAAATATGCATAGAAAAACGCTGTAATATCTCTTACAACTTAAAAAAAAAAAAAAAAAAAAGTCAAGTAAACACCTTGTTTTTAGTCTGTAAATAAACCACTGATCTCGATATCTGTTATCAGCAGAGTGGCGCAGCGGAAGCGTGCTGGGCCCATAACCCAGAGGTCGATGGATCGAAACCATCCTCTGCTAGTTTTTTTCTTTTCAATAAATATCACATTCAAAACTAGGACTTCTACAGTTAGGATTAAAATAAAAAATCTCTATCGAGTCACATTTTTATGTAGAAGTCGCGCTCTAAAATAAAAGCACGGAGGATAACTGCCATCAACATGCCTCAAATATGGCTGAAACTTTTAAAGGTTTTCGAAGTACGTGAGTCCATCTAACAAACTATAATAACAAATATTAATTATTAGGATAATCGACTTGTTTAAAGATGCAACATTTGTGTTTTAAGGGGTGAAAAACTGTTATTTGTATGTTTAGGGACTGTGACCTCACGCCGCGGTGGCTTCTGGGAAGTCTGTGGCGGTTAGCTTAAGTTGTGTTTGCTGCTGGTTGTCGTTACTGTTTTCAGTAAAAAAAAATTGCCTAATTTTCCGTAAAAAGGAGGGAAGAAACTGTTGCGTATAAATCGCCAGGACAGTTCACACGATGAAGTCGGAAGAAGAGTCCCAAACAGACTCACTTTACTCCGTTTCCCTGCGTGAACATCTGAGTCACCTGGAGGCGGAGGACGGCCTGAGTGACTGGCACCAGGCAAGAAAACATCCCACTGAGCACATCCACACCTCCATCAGAATGTGCCCAGACACTTTGAGACTCGTACATTTTAGGTTGTAATACTGACTTTTCTCGTTCTGTTTCACTCGGGTTTCCCACCACCTCAATGTAAACAGATTAAAGATACACGATTAGTGTCAATTCCATTAATTGTAGCAGTACTGCTATTTTTTTTTTTTGCTCACTGTTTACATATTATTATTTACCTTTAAGCAGAAATGAAAAGAACGATCCTGGTTGCATCTAAAAGGTGAAAATGTGATGCTTTTTTTGTCAAATCTCATTGTAAACTTACCCTAACTCAAGCTAACCTGTATTTTACATTTTTCTTTTTAAGTAATGAAAAACAAGGCCTTCACGTATTTGGTGAAACTCACATTGTGATTGTTTCAGCCAGTATTGTGATATATGAGACTACAGTGAAAGGTTTATTTAATGTACTTACATGGAAAGTACACATATTAACTATATATATGTATATATATATATATATATATATTTATAGTTTTATTTTATGTTATTTAACCAGATTGGTCTCTTTAGATTCGGAATCTCTTTTTCAAGGGAGACTTGGCCAAGACGGCAGCGATACAGTCACATAATTACAGTTTTACAATAATTAAAGCATTTGCAAACATAGAAAATATATAAAGTTAGTCGAAACATTTACAGATCAACAGCCTTGATTCCAGAGTTTTAATGCTCTCAAAATCAGTCCAAGGAATCAGTGATTGTAGAGATGGAGCTCAGACTGAACTTGCTCCAGGCATCAGGGGCTGAAAACCAAAAAGATTTCAATATTTTTGAGATATCTATGAAACATAAACTGTTAGCCATTTTTTCCATTTAATTCAGTTGCTGTCTCTGCTTAGCACTACTGAATTAAGTTTATGTTTGATGTTTTCTGACATTCATACTTCATTCTAAGGTAAAGAAAATGCAGAATTATGAAGATTATCTTTCTTTTTTGTAATTAAATAACTCTCTGTAAACACTGCTCCTTTAAATTGCAGCCTTTTGTGATTATGTGATTGCAGTCTTATTAACAGTGCAACTCTATCAAAGCTTTAAATATTTAAGTGATTTTATTTATAACAAATATTTTTATTGAAATATTTAATTATCTAATTGCCATCAACCAACATTGTAAAACCAAACATCTGGAAAATAACTTGAGCGATGCCTGAATATATACCATCCATGTAGAGCTTTATTAAAGGAGACTTGCTGACAAGTCCCACTACAGCCAAACACAGGCACTAGAATGTTTAAGATTGACAACATAAAGAAAAACAGAGATTCTCTGTGTCATCAACAATGCATAGCCCACTGTCAGCAGCAACAGCTTATTAGCATTAAGACGTTGTCACCTCCTGGACTCCATCGAGGAGGTGGCGGACAGAAGGATGTTGGCCAAGCTGACGTCCATCATGGTCAACTCCTCCCACCTCCCGCATCACACTGGAGGCCCTGAGCAGCTCCTTCAGCACCAGACTTTTACACCTGCAGTGCAAGAAGGAGCGATACCACAGGTCATTCCTCCCCACAGCCCTCAGACTATACAACAGTTCTCAGGAATACCCCCTGCCCAATATCACACCATGTGCATGTGCAAACATACTGTAAATATGTATAGAATATTTAAATTTAAATCTAAATTTGTAGAAATATCAGATTTAATTTTTTCTCTTTATATTTGTTTCACAAGTGTATATTTTCTGCTTTCTGTTCTGTCTTCTTTGCGCTTTATTTTTGTGTTTTTTGTGTGTGCTACTGTCAACTGAGAAATTTCCCTATGGCGGTTATCTTATCTTATCTTATCTTATCTTATCTTATCTTATCTTATCTTATCTTATCTTATCTTACCACCACATCACCCCCAGCCTACAGTAACTTCACTGGCTACCTATCAAGTAGAATTGAATTCAAACTCCTGTACACAGTCAAAGCCATTCACAGTTTCGCTCCTGTTCTTCCTCCTTTGCATTGCCACCCCAGCCCGTTCCTTCAGATCCTCCTCCTCCCCCTCCCTCCACCTCACTGTGCCCTCTGACCACCTCAGGCGCCTTGGGGAGCAGAACATCCGGGCACTTTGCCCTTCAGCTCTGGAACTCTACCTCCAGCCATCCAAAACACTGACTCTCTCCCCATCTTCAAATCCAAACTCAAGACCCACCTAGTCAAGATTGCTTTCTGACCACAATAATTAACACTACATTTACTCTGTACTGTACTTCCTGCACTCCTGTTTGTTATTCTGTTTTTGGGTTTTTTTGTTTGTTTTTTTATTCATTGTTTTATTGACTGGTGTACAGAGTCCTTAAGTTTCTTAAAAGTCACATACAAATAAAATGTATTATTATTATTATTATTATTATTATTATTAGTGCTTCTTTTGCATGACAACTGATTTAGTGACAACAAGGTGTTTCGTTTCCTCATGGAGAAAATGTGGTTTAGAGATGTTTTAGACATCTCTAAACTTGCTACTTATGATCTGAAATTTCTCTTGCACAAGAGAGTCAGCTGAGTCAGCAGTCCTTCTGTCTGTCTCTTTATGCATCCCAGATCACCTTCACAGTTTGGTCATACTTGCATTAGAGCTGGCACCTTGGGATCTGATCTCTCAGGATGTATGTTAACATCTGAACAGGGTCCAAGATATCATCAAAAACAATCCCATTATCACTGGAAACATTTAAGAGACCATGAGGTTTGAATAATGCTAAATAAAATGTTTATTTACTATCTATAGGAACTACTGGCATTATTTTTCACACTTATTTGCAAAGAAAATATTTATTTATTAACATAATATAAAATCATTAACATAATCTTGCACTTTATATAAAATATTTGCATATTTATATGTGCATTATACAACTCCTGCTTCTTCTAAATGGCGTTTTTACATTTTTAATGCTTATACTTGTTTCAGGATCAGGCTAAATGTTTACTTTTTAAAAGTTTAATTTGCAGGTTCAAGTTATTAGTAATGTAAAGTATAATCACAAATAGTAGTGTGAAGTTTATTAAAGTCATGGAAGTATCAGATTATCTAATAAAATATTTATTCTGCAGAGGGTCATCCTGTGTAACTGCCTCAAATATTTGTAGATTAATTTGATAATTTTTTTTTTTGCTTTAAACTTTTAGAAAAAAAAGCTTGTGGATCAAGTATTATTATTATTATTATTATTATTATTATGACATGTATTTAGAAAGCAAACAGATGAGTCATATTTAGGAGGATAGTTGCAGTTGGTTATTTATCACTGTGTGTGTGTGTGTGTGTGTGTGTGTGTTTTTGTTTATTGTTTTTTTCTGTAAGTGTACAAACTCAGGGCCAGTTTGTTGTTTTGTTGTGGAAGGAGAGGCGGAACAGTGACAGATGAACTCCTGCTCCTGTCAGCCCGAAATCCACACAGTTAACTTTAATTTTTGCGCAATTGCTTTCTTCCGTTTTCCATGTCATTTCCTGTGATAAAAAATGGTGGTCAAAGCTCGGAGAGGCGACTGAGTCGTTGCAAAAATTACCAGGAAACTTTGCGTCAGCGGGCAGCCTCGGAGCCAGCGGCCGGGGGTCGGCGTTCGGCGGCCGGCGTGAGACAAGAGCGAGACCCGGGAGAGAGCGAGTGTCCCCGCGGCGTCTGTGCTCGAGGTGGGTCCGTGTCAGTAGCCACTGTGGCCAGTGAAAATGGCTTCCGAAAACAGCAGGCAGATTGCCAGTTGCCTGCAGATCGAAAGCGAGCGGGGAAAGCGTGTCGCAGATCAGCAGCGGCATATGTTTGCACACGGATCCGCCGAGGGTTAGGGTTTGGCATGACACGAACACAAAGTTAAAGGTAACTTTAGTTGGTGAGTGTTTGGAAAGTGCTTTGTGCTGTGACCGCCCTCCAGCAGAGAGGGGCTGATCCACAGTCAGGGGGAATGCAGACATCCACAGAGTTTCTGTGGGGCAAAGATTCACATTAAAGCACAGGGAAGATGATTACAAAGACAGTTCCAGAAAGGAGGTGTTTGTTAATATAGACCTGCACCAGTGGAAGTAAACATCAGTCTGATAGAGGGTTGATATGCTGATATTATAAAACTGATAAACTGTAATTACAAGATATGAGTCAGTAATCATTATAAAAGAAAGCAGATAGATAGATAGATAGATAGATAGATAGATAGATAGATAGATAGATAGATAGATAGATAGATAGATATTTTACCTCTGCAGTGGATTTCATTTAAATTAATGTACTGTAAGTCATTACTGGTATTACTGTATACTATATAATGAAGAAATAATATTTAGAACTACATTAGTGTTCCCATTTCAGGGAATATTTGTAAAATAAAGTATAGTAACGTTTTCAGATTCAGAACACTTTATCCCCAAGAAGCAATTCACCCTTCACCAAGTTCCGCCCCCCATGGTTACAGTTGCTAGGTCTGGCAAGCTTTCTCGCGCTCTTCATTTCTACTAGTATGTAAGCATGGATTTCTCAGTGATTTCGGTGAAAGATATTCTGAAGGGAATTTGATCAAATTTCTGGTCTAATTGTTCGGAACTATCAGAGGGAAGTAGACAGAAAGGACTGCAGTATGCATTTGAGAAATATATTCACATCATTTGTCAGTGAGGTAATGCTGATGAAGAGGACAGTAAAATTGAAGCAAAGGCTCACCATTCATATTGCAAGACTCAGCCAGTTTGCAGACATGGGTCGCAGCAAAAGGACAAGACTTTTGACACACATTTCACATAGATCAACGTACAGGGCAGAACATCAGCAGCTGAAGGATGTACAGCAATAAGGTGCAGCAGTTTCACCATCAGTGACAAAGTGCAACAGTAATAATAAACAGACAAAATACATTTTAGAACCTAAAAACAAAAACAACACATGTAAATGAACAGTGTACACTTCCCACTAAGCACTGTCACTAGCATTTTAAAGTCTGATAGCAGAAGGAATATGAAACCTAGTATAGAATGGCAGAAGACAGAGGGATGTGCCTCAGATCCCTCTGTCTTCTGCCTGAAGTAAAATGGAATTCCCCTCCTCACCCCTGAATTACCAGAAACATCTGATTCACCTCTGTCCAGTTAACAGTAGGGGGACATTTGGCCTGCTCTATGTCCATTTAATGTTTGTAATTATTGGCATCTTTCCTCCCATTTAAACTGAGTAAAGTTATTGAGGCGCTATAGAGTAAAACAGATTTTTATTCTGGTTGTTTTTGCTTCCACAGGTGACCAAGTGCTGGGTTTGGCCCAACATGGTTCCACCATGAGTGAGCAGTTGGACCTCTGGTGTAAGTTACATACTTAAATACAAACTTTAACAATAACTTAACACTTAACTCTTTTAAAACACTCTTTTATTCATGAACTACCACTAATCATTAATTCCACAATAAGTCATGTGACTTGCCACTAAAATACAGTACTGTGTTAAAGTCCTAAACTATCATTAGGTTTGTTGGTCTAGTAAAGTTCTAATGACCACACATATGCATTTCACAGTCTCTGTAATAAGTTCCAATCTGCATATATCTGATGTATGTACAGCAGTAAAATTAAAGATTCAGTGGAAAAAAAAAAAAAGCTTCTATAAACCAAAGAGGTAGTATTTCGTGTGACCTCTCCTTGCACCTATTGTGTCTTTAAGGGTTTTGTTCAGACAATATGAGATAATATAAGATAATAACAATATAAGATAATAATTTAAGAATGTTTTCTTAATCTGTCTTGCCTGGTTAAATAAAGGTCAAATTAAAGTTTAAAAAAAAAACAATATGAGATTTATTGCATTAATTTTCTGATGTTTTGTACCAGGTTTCAGTCAACATATGTCAGATGTTTCTGTTTGTACTGTTTCTTGTCATGGGGACAGGGGTCACACTAAATAGGGACTTGCACTTTTAGACTCATTTAGCCATTAAAGAGAAAGAGTATGTATGTGGGGAAAAAAATGGAAATAAATATATACAGTATGCGTACTTTAACCCTGCAAAACCAACAAACCTGGAGGTGACCTAAAACATTTGCACAGAACTGTTCAACCAAAGATGAATGACAGCATCTTGTCTGTAATGAGCTCAACGTACAGTAGCATAAAGATCAGCAGGTTTTGGCTTTGGGCTGTGAAATAGAAATTTTCTATCTTTATACCTAAACTTAAGTGGTTAATTACAGAGCTGTACTTCTTGGTCAAAGTTAGACCAGCTTAGGATAAATTATTGAATGTGTCACAAATGTACAACCATACAAAAAAGCATATACAGTTCAACAGGTTAGGTAATGGACACAGTTTAGAGTTGTTCTGATACACAGTTTATTATTATGTACTATGGCCCAATCCCAATTCACCCCTTAGCCCTCCCTTTTACTCCAACCCCTTGGCCCTTGCACTTGACACTACCCCTTGAAATGGAGCTGTAAGGGGTAGGGGTTGAAACATTCTCCTCTGAAATGGGAAAAACCTTCATGACCTGTTGCGTCATCAGCAGTCATCGACACCACTATAAACAGATGCAAAAGCCTTGTTTCTGGAAGTATTTACCATGCCGTCAGCAGCTGTAATCATCTCTGATGCATGGGCTTTGGTCATCTTTTTGCGGCTTTCAACTATAAACTGCAGAAATGGGATGTATAACACGTTGAAATGGTATTAAACGGTCAATCAAATGATTAAGCTGTTTACAAAGAGAATACATACATTTGTGTATTTCTTTCATCACACTGCTGCACTTTTTTACTGTGTTTACCTCCATCTTGCCAATGATTCGAACAGAATTATGGGAGATTTCTCTTATCCCTCCGTTCGTAGTGTGGTCCTAGAAAATCTCTGTTTCGAGGGCCAAACAGCCCTCCACCTTAGCCCCTCCCCTCCGTCTAATCGACAATCGGGACAACACTACCCCTTCGTGTGCACGTGGAAAACTGAGGGGTAGGGGTAAGGGGTGAATTGGGATTCAGCGTATAGCTCATATTTTTACGTTTTACTAAACTAAAGTCTGACATTTCCAAGTTCAGTTCTGCAGAGTGAAAATAATTATGTACAGTTTCTCACAGCTACAGATATATAGCTGTAATAACCCAATATTTTAGACACAATCTAGGAGTATAAAAAGACAATATAAAGTATGTGTGTATGTATATGTATATGTATATATATATACATTTTTATTTTTTTTCCCACACACATAACAGAAATATATAGTATAATAAAAGACATATTCATGGGGTGTGTTGGCTGTTTATCAGTCTACTTTGAGATTACATTCATACGAATACATTTTATATGTTTACAATGTACGTATAACAACTAAGGTGTTCTGTTTGTTGTCTAGTCTGTGAGCAGTGCCAGGACTTTTTCCAGAAGGAGTGTCCCTCTCACGGGCCACCGCTGTTTGTCCCTGATACCCCTGCAGCGCCAGGGTCGGCCAACAGGGCGGCGCTCACTGTCCCATCAGGCCTGGAGGTGTTCACTGAGGGAGAAGAGGTTGATGTTCGCTGTGTGGATTCAGCCATCCCCAGGGGGGCAGTGTTTGGTCCGTACGAGGGAGAGCTGGTGTCCAAGGACAAATCCTCTGGCTTTTATTCCTGGATAGTGAGTAGAACCAGCCTGAGAACAGTTTAGAACCAGTTCAGACCTGATGTGAACCGTTTCACAACATATACTGAACATCCCAGTCCAGCTTTGAGCTGATTTTGTTTGCTTTGATTTCTTCATAGATTGTTGATTTTAACAACATATACCAGTCCATCGATGGCAGCGATGAGACCAAAGCCAACTGGATGAGGTAACACTCATCATTTTGAAGAACTACTTAATGTTTTTTGTTTTTTTGTTTACCATCAGATCCTGTTGTCCAGACTTTACAGTATACTGACACAATACAATACGTGCATTACTCAGCATTTATCGATGCTGACTGTGCACCTTTTTAATAAATAAAAGCAAAACAAAGAATGTATCATGGTTCCAGCTTGAGTTTTATGCATCTTAAACTGTCAGACTTTTGAAAAATCAGTGTTAAATGTGGATTCTGCAGTGTCTCTGTTGTGTGTTGTTGTATGTCTCTGGTCTGCAGGTTTGTCCGGACCTCATCTGAGGAGAGCAACAGGAACTTGACAGCGTTTCAACACGGTAAAAACATCTACTTCAGAGTCTGTCGGCAGCTGAAGGTAGGAGAGAGGCTGAGGGTGTGGTACAGTGAAGACTACATCCAGAGGCTTCACTGTGTCTCACAGGAAAGCATCGACCGCAATCTGGACACAGGTGAGGTCAGCAGCATCTGTCATTTAGATGGAGGGTTTCTTTCTTCTTTCTTTTCTTTTCTTGGTGTCGTAGGCCCACATAATTATCAGGGAGACAATAGGAGATGGTTACTAAAGAAGATGGCTGTTCTTTTATTGTTTAACCCATAAAGACCCAGTGTTACTTTTGTGGCAGTTCCCAAATTAATTAGTCTCTCAATGTAAAATTTTTGAAGTGATTCATCAGTGTTTATTTTAATATTATCCTCTGTATTTTGCATTTTTCAGTGAAAATTAGGTATTTTCCTGTATTTAATTTACTGATCATGTAAAGGATCATAAAAGCTCAGATTAAAGTTGAGGGTTATTATTATCAAAAGCAGAAAAAATGAAAAATAAGTGACTTTTTCAGCAAAGATATCAATAACTGAACATAAGCACAAGTGTCTGCAACCCCTGTCATTTGTCAAACTCCATGGGTTTTACTAATGAATCAATGAAGCAGAAAATGACAGTGTTTTTACTTTCACTACAGGACCTCTGAACATCAAAATGGGTCATATCTGATGACCATGGATAGCTGAAAAAACTGTATTTTACCTGAATTATTTCAAAGTATTGATGGGTTTGTTGTTTCAAAAGATGTTGAACATTTTAGATCAGTAGATGATTTTGGTTGCCAGTAGCTGTTTGGGTCTTTGGGGGTTAAAAATACATAAATGGAAGTGATTTTTTTGTTACCTTTATATATACATCATGAAGTCAAGTCCAGTTCACTATATTTAAAGAGGTTATTCTGTTAAATGCTGCTTCGTGCAGTCTTCTTCAGGTAAAATAGTAGCATTGTGTTGTTTAAAAATGAATATAAACTTGTCCTCTATGTTGTTTTATTTCTGCAAATATGTTCTCTAACTGATGATATGTTTCCGAAAATAAACAATTAAAACAATTTTACTCAAACACGTAATGTGTAAAGCTTGTACATGTAGTAAAACTACTCAAGAACTGTATGTCTGAGAATTCTGTTTTTTCCAGATAGTGGGAAACCAGCCATTCTGCCCAACATTCACAAGGATTTTAAGTCTCCGTGCCTGCAATCAGCTCTGCAGGGCAGACCCAGTCCTGGTAAGCAAATCAGTGAAGAATCAGACGGTCAGCCCCCCGCAAAGAGGAAGAAGATCGACCTCATCTTCAAAGACGTGTTGGAGGCCTCTCTGGAGGACTCTGGCAAGTCCAGGACCCAGTCGTCCCTCCTCAGTGAGTGTAAAGTACCCCTGCACAGGCTCGGGGTAAACTCCTCTGAAGGCAGTTTTAACGTCTCCAACCTGAAGGTGGAGGAGAAGGAGGAGGAGAACCAGACCAGTGAGGAGCCGTCCACCTCCTTCTGCCCCAACTGTGTCAAACTGAAGAGGAGAATCCTGGAGCTGGAGGAGGAGCTGTCCCGGCTCCGAGGAGTCCAGGGGGACACGGTCGGTCCATCAGGATCTGGACCAACCCAACACAATCAGCCTCCACCACACCCAGAACAAGGTCCTGTTGAAGATTTTCAAGGTAGGTTTAATTTCATTTATTGTCCGATTTCAATCAGCAGTCATGATAGCCATTTTCATATCAGCTGTTATTAGTAGGTATCAGTATAGATGTTAAAAAATAATTTCTTTCAAGTTTAGAGGCTGATTTGTCATCCTGAGTGAAAGGTGTAGGAATCAAATGTTATATATGATTTTAATCTTTTCTTTTTGCAGAAACCTATTGTACAACCTTCAAAACAACTACATTGATCAAATCTTTTTAATAATATTTTGTTATATGTAGTCAGATAGTAGATATTTTTTATGATAATAATACATCAGAATATGTAAAATCATAATTTGAAGAAAATGAAATGAATTAAAATGTGATATAAAATTATATCACAATTATTATAGCCACTCCAAGGAAAATGATCGTAAAGTTAAATTGCATTATGATTTAAAATCATTGCAGTATATGTTTTAATCCTTGAAATTTTTTATATTGAAAATCTAAATATTTTATTTTCATCAGCCTGACAAACAATACAATATATGAAGTAAACAGTATGCATGAAACAGTTGCACAGTGTCAACAGTTTTACTCTGGAAACTGCAACATAGTAAAAATAGAACTTAAAAGTGTATCATGTATCAATAGTGTAACATGTATCAACTTCAAAATTTATATATTTTTTTCAAAGCAAAATATTAATTGCATTTTATACACTATTGTAGATAATCATTAAATAGCATGATAACAGCCTCCAGAATCACTGTAAAGTGAAATTAAAACCCCTCAAGTTGGTTTGAGCATAAATGGACTAATGTAAACTAAGGGAAACAGAATTTAATCACACCAAAAGATGTAGCTAAATCAGACTTTAGCTGAACAAATATAGCTCATAGTAACAAAAAATGTCTCACAGTAACAAAAATGTCAAGCATCAACTTTTTCAGGGTTTTTTTTGTCATTGTTTTCCAGAGACATTAACAATGGCAGTGATGTTTCTAGCCCACATTTTACCCTTTTTGTTTTTACCAATTGTAAAACCCACATTTTACCATTTTGTTTGCTCTTTTCTTGAAAGCAGCCATTGTCAGTGTAAAAAGACAAAGAAGACAATAAGCAAAGTTCAAGTAGATGATCTATTTAAAGACCCAGATATTTCCCTTGGAATAATCACACTGACGTTTATCAGCTCCACATGTTGCTCTGTTTCTCTGTTGGAGTAAATCATGTGTCTCCTAAGGGGCTTGTCAACTTTCAGTATAGATCAGTATTTCTTTCAAGTATAAAGCCTGAGTTTTGGCTGGGAAACTTATCTGTGTGATCAGAACATCAGAAATGTGCAGTTTGAACCTCTAAAACAATTACTACATTAATATATATTTTTTATATATTTTGATAGTATATATTTTTGAAGATTCTAAAACATCATAATATGTAATATTAGGATTAGGAAAAAAGTAAAGTCAAATAAATAAGCAAAACATTGATGCATGTCATTTATGTGACTGTTTTCAACTGTGTCTAAAACTCATTGTCTTTAAATCAGTCTGTTTTACTATAAGAAGTTAACAAATACTAAAACTGCAAGAGACAGAATAATTTCATTAAAATAAAATTAAAACACAAATTAAATTTCTCCATGAGAACAGCTGAATCTTCCCAGAAGTGAATACTTGTCATATTGTAGTAATAATAATGATGATAATAATAATAATAACAATAATAATGGATTACATTTATATAGCGCTTTTCTATTAACACATACTCAAAGCGCGTACAGTGGATCCATTATTCATTCACTCACACATTCACACTCTGGTGGTGGTAAAATAAATTTGTAGCCACAGCTGCCCTGGAGCAGACTGACAGAAGTGTGGCTAACGATTCACACCTATGGCCCCTCCGACCACCACCGAACATTCATATGCATCCATACACCAGTGTGAGTTGCAGCACTGGAGGCAAGGAGGGTGAAGTGTCTTGCTCAAGGACACAACATGACTAGGACAGAGTGGGATTTGAACCGCCAACCCTTTGATTATTGGACGACCAGCGCTACCTCCTGAGCCACGGCCACCTTGTTTTTGTTCTTCTTTTCAGCTTTATAAATCACATTTCTCCCCATAATACATAAAAATGTACCTCTACTTCTAAAATGAAGTAAAAACTAAACTAAAACTAGTCAATTCATCAAAATGAAAATACCTTTAAATTGACTGTACTCAAACACAAACATACAAACAAACAAAAAACAGAGCTGAAAGACGTTTAAATAAAAACCAGAATGTTGTGCTTTACAGGAATGGAACCTCTGACGCCGACTCAGGTGGTTCTGGATGAAGATGATCAGGATGTGGACTCAGCTGATGAGTCAATCGCTGCAGATCTTGTGATTTCTCCAGAGGACTCATCAAAACTGTCTTCTGGAGGAGGCAGACGGATCCGTCGCTTCAAGCAGGAGTGGCTGAAAAAGTTCTGGTTCCTTCGCTACTCGCCGACTCTGAATGAAATGTGGTGCCACGTCTGCCGCCAGTACACTGTCCAGTCGTCCCGCACCTCAGCCTTCATCATCGGCTCAAAGCAGTTTAAGATCCACACCATCAAACTCCACAGCCAGAGTAACCTGCATAAGAAGTGTCTGCAGCTTTATAAGCTGCGCATGCATCCAGAAAAGACAGAAGAAATGTGTAAGAACATGATGCTGCTCTTCAATGCAGCGTATCACTTGGCGCTGGAGGGACGGCCCTTTTCTGACCTCCGTCCACTGGCAGAGCTGCTTAAGAAATGCGAGCTCAAAGTGGTAGACCAGTACATGAATGAAGGGGACTGTCAGATCCTCATCCATCACATCGCAAGGGCTTTAAAAGAAGACCTGGCTGAGAAGATGCGCCTGTCTCCATTCTTAAGTGTCATAATGGACGCCCAAAATGATGACCTTTTCTCAGACATGGTGGCTGTGTATGTCCAGTTCATAACCAATGAGGGCTCACCAAACACAGAATTCTTGTCATTGCAGAGGCTGACCATCACTAGTGTGGATGGATACCTCCAGGCGATGGATCGGGCCTTCAGCATCCTGGGCCTCAGGTTTCAGGACTTGCTCGTGGTGGGTTTAGGAGTGGACGGCACCAACATCTCCTTAGGAATGAGAGCGAACTTGTACATAGCCGTACAGAAGACTTTTCCCTGGATCTTGTGTCTTCCCATAATGATCCATCGGCCTCATCTGGAAGTGCTCGATGCCATCAGCGGGAAAGAGCTTTCTTGCCTTGAGGATCTGGAAAATAATCTTAAGCAGCTCCTCAGCTTCTACCGCTACTCTCCTCGCATGATGTCCGAGCTGCGATCCACTGCTCCAACGCTGTCAGAGGAGACTGAGTTTCTTGGAGATATCAGAGCCATACGATGGATCATAGGAGAACCCAATGTCCTTAATGCACTCATCAAAGATTACCTGGAGGTGGTCGCCCATCTAAAGGAAATCAGCAGCCAGACACAGAGGGCTGACGCTGCAGCCATTGCACTTACCCTTCTCCAGTTCCTCATGGATTATCAATCAGTAAAGCTAATCTACTTTCTGTTGGATATCATCGCTGTTCTATCACGATTAGCCTTCACGTTCCAGGGGGACTACCTGCTGGTATCTCAGGTGGAAGCCAAAATAGAGGAAGCCATTCAGGAGATCGGCCAGCTGGTGGACTGTCCTGGAGAGTATCTGCAGGAATTTGAGGAAAATTTCCGTGAGAGTTTCAATGGTGTGGCTTTGAAGAACCTCCGTGTTGCAGAGTCCAAGTTTCAGTCCATCCGAGAAAAAATCTGCAAGCGGAGCCAGGGTATCCTCTCCCAGAGGCTGGATGTGCAGAGCTGTGCGTTCGCCAAAGCCTGCAAGGTCCTGGATCTGTCTACCTGGCCTCAGAACAGGGAGGATCTGCAAGCCTACGGGGAGGAAGAAATCCAGATGATATTCAACCACCTGGAGTCAGTTCCCTCTGCAGGTCAAGAGGGATCCCAAGTGCGGGTAGAAGCTAGAGGCAGCCTGGTGGGGGAATGGAAAGAACTGAAAGCAGACTACTACAGCATGAACAGTTTTAAAGAGGTCATCAGTCACGTCTGCAGATACAAGCAGCGGTTTCCTCTGCTGAACCGGATCGTGCAGGTGGTCAGGGTCCTTCCCAGCTCCACGGCGTGCTGCGATAAAGGCCGCGGGTCCCTGCAGAAGATGTGCAAGAACAACCGGTCCCGGCTCACCCTGGAGCACATGAACGACCTGCTGACAGTGGCCGTTAACGGACCCCCCATCCCTAACTTTGATGGGAAGCGGGCGTTGGACAGCTGGTTCGAGGAGAAGTCTGGCAGCAGTTATTCGCTCTCGGCTGAGGTTTTGAACAGGATGTCTGCCGCTGATCAGAAGTCAGTTTTGCACAGTGTTGATGTCAACACAGAGTTCTACCCAGACATGTAACACAAAAACAAACTGCCTGCTCTGAAAATGACAAACCCCTGTCTCATGTAATTCACTTTACCTGTCTCTCTAGTCAAAGCCCATTTGCTGATGTTCACTCCCTCATTTATGTTGTTAGGCCCAGCATATTTATTTATCTGTTAAACAAAACAAATTCAAACCGATTCACCACAACAAAATGTTTTTATTATATGTTTTTGCAAACCACAATGAACTATAATCTCATCTTAATTATCATTAAAGGAATCAAGAAAGGATTTTTTTTTTCCCAGTTAGGGCAATGACTCTAAATTTTGTTCTCAGTCTAATTCAGTGCCATCAGTACCTAAACTTTATGGTAAAATGTTAGTAACACAAACACAATCATACTTAATATTGTAACCTGAGTTGGTAGTTCTGTCTTTGAGCAACTTTACATTCATGTTCATGGCAAAAACACTATAAAACTATTACAATGATACAGAAAAGTTAATGGGCTATTTTTTTGGTTCAGAAAATCAGAGATTATACACTAACATTGTTTGTCAGAAACATACAATGGCCAACATTTTATTCTGCGACTGGGTTCAACAGTTCAATCAAGTCAATCAGTCAAATTTATTTATATAACATCACATCATAAGAAAAGTTATCTCGTGACACTTTGCATTTACAGCTGGTCTAAACCCGACTCTTAAACCAATTTACAGAAACCCAACGAAATCCTCCAGAAGCAAACACTTGGTGACAGTTAATGTTTTTTTTCATTCTGAGTAAATCCTAAATTCTTGAGTGCTGTCCAAACTGCTTTTAAATTCACAACAGAACAGTCAGTTTATATATTCAGATGTTTTGTAGCATTACAGTTGCCAACGCATTGCAATTTTTAATACCCAACAGTTTTTAAATTCTGTAAATGTATCGTAGTGACAATCACATTATTCTCCGTCTTGACAATCTCGACAATATCCTTTTCGCGTTTACATACAAAACAATAGGCCATTAAATTATTATATAGGTGATGCCGTAATGAGATGAAAGATAACATTTTCCCTGTAGGAACCAGTGTATCAGCCCTGTAGAGACATATATTTACCTGCAGTGCTCATGATCATGTGAACAAAGCCTGAAATGCACAAAATCTTTTAACCTTTGTCCCTGATGCTGGTCTGCTCACGTCACTATGACACAAGTTTTAGTGGTAACTTGTGCTTTTTGTTCATATTTCATCACCAATAAGTGGCGGGAGTTGTATTTGCCCATTACAAAGGCTAAAACTGAATAATGTGTTCAGATTTTCCAGTCTATTTTAACATGATATGTAGTGAAATATGGAAGTTCTCTCTCTAAATGGTTCATTAAGAGATTTCTACAAAACATAACAAACAAAGCAAACAGTTCTTGTTCTGAGCCTCCAGCAGTATGAGTTGTACAAATCAAGTCAATGTCTTCTACCTTTTTTTTTCTTTCAGATTAAGAAACCCTCAGGCAGTGGAATGAGTTTTCAGAGTCTTTATTTACATACAATACTAACAGTGTACGTTGAAAATACTTAGCTACAAGTAAAAACTCTGCATTAAAGCCTTACTTAGGTAAAAGTATGCAAGTATTACCAGCAAAATGTATTTTAAGAATGAAAGTAAGAGTAGACATTGTACAAGTAAACGGTCCCTGTTCATGTTTTATTGTAGAAACAGATAAACTTTATTGATCCCCAGGGGAAAATTTACTATTACACTATTGTATATGATATTTTAGGTTCATATTTCTGGTGTATGGTGCATTTTGTTGTTGTCTTATGTTAAAGGTTGAGCTCCTTTGCACTACTTTACAATATTTACTGTTGGCTTGTTTTAATCTAATATCTATCTGTAATCTTTATGTCTTTAATTTCTAATATTTTCTCTTAGATGTAGTGGAGTAGAAGGACAAAACTGTATAAAATGGGAATATTCAAGTAGATTGCAAGGCCTTCAAACTTGTACTCGCAGTACTTGAGTATCACTGCATCACAACAAATACTGTCCAGGGAAAACAAAATTGAATTTTGTTCTGAAAAAGTGACAGCTTGGAAAACAATGACAACTTTAAAATGAATTTTGCACAGTATGAGGACTGTGAACTTTACCTGATTCCAATTTTTCAAGTAACATTGCTGTACAAGAGTATCTGTTAAAATGTATGTATTTTGAAAGACATGGGAAAAGGTGGAGAGAGGCTAAAAACTACAGATGAAATGAGCAAATATCATGTGTGTAGATAGAATAGCTAAACCGGTCTTTCAAACTCAAGTGTAAAGACCAGGTGGTTGCCTAAAAACCACCATCATCTACATCAAACATTAAGACTGGCCCCCGTCATGGGGAAGAGGGGCCTCACGTTGTCCTGAAATAATCCAGAAATATCACAAGGTTTTCTGTTTAGATTGAAAGATTAGGAAAGTGTTCAGCTGTATGTCCTCCAGGGGGCGGTTTCCAGTCACTTACTGTGTTTAGATCCTGCAGGCCCATGTGAAACCACATAAAGAAATCTGTGTATCTTCTACATTTTTTTTCTGCTTCGGTTGAGAAGTGAGGTTTTCTGTGCATCTTATATCACAAAATATTAGAGTAAAGTCAATGTTAGTGCTGAGCTGCTCTCTGCTTTAGCTCATTCATCATGCCTGGCAGAAAGGAAAACCAGAGTGTATATAAAGGCTTTATATTTCATATTAGAAATGATTAGAGCTGTGCTTCACACTGTGCATATTGTATAAGCTGTAAATACTGTAAATGCTTTTGAGCCTGTTTTTAGGAGAGTATTTTCTTCTTCAATTTGATGAATTGTGCCATAATGATCAAATGCAAGAACTGAAAGAATAAGGTGCTATTCTGCTTGGCCATACTATATTATGCCACATGTGACATTGTTTAAATGTTTACTGCAACAGATAATGTACTTGGAATATATTTCTTTGATGTATCAATGCTTTTAGCTGCGTCATTTGGCCAAAGCTTGGTCTTCAAAAGTCTCTCAAATGGAAATTTTTTTATTAAAATAATCTGCATGGTTACTTATAGCGTACACCTTAACTTACACTAGTGTTTTAAAATTATCTACAAGATGTATTTTATGCTGAAATTAATGTGAGATGGTGGGAGTACAGTGAGTGTCAGAGGCTGCTGACAGAGACAGGCTCACTTTTGCTTTATTTTTATACAAAAAGGTAAAAATTTTCTATGTTGCTTAATTATTACTATATCTTTCGCTAAAAGCTATAGAATGACCTTCACTGAAAAATAAAACCTCTATGCCTTTGGTTTTATTAACATAATGTGCATGTCTGTATTGTGTGCATGCAGATCTTACTGTATAAAGTATGTTTGTGTGCAGAATGCTGCAGAAAAAGATTGTTGGTCTCACCACATTTTAGTTTCTCCTGCTGCAGTTTCAAATGAAAAATATTTGACTCACGAATGCCAATATTTTGTGCTATGCCTTATGTGTGTTTCTACCGACTTTTGGCTGATTGTACTCTGACTCCACAGCTGAACGGAGTCTGAATTTTAAGTTGTTGATGTTTTGCTGAACCTTGAGATGAACCAAAAGAATTTTGTGCTTATGTAATTTCACTGGTCACAGTTTCATACGCTTTAAAAAATACATTTAAAAAAAATATATCATGTCTCTGGAGTGATTGTTTCAGAGGATTGTGTGAATGGGCTCTAGAGATATTTCAGTATCAGATTGTTCAGTCATAACCCTCAAAGACAGTTAGATGCATCTGTAGTTATGAAATGTTCAATAACTTTGGAATTATTAATGCTATCATTACACTTAAATCATTCAAAGTGCAGTTTCTCTGCTTTTCAGTGGTGTCAGATATGCCTCATATAGATGTTAAGAAACTACACTGAACATGGAAACACCACCATGTTCTGCAACATTGATTCATCAGTAAAACCCATGTAGCTGCTTTTTTTAGTTTTATGAACATCTACATGGTCAGTTAAATATAAAAGAATACCTGCTTTTAACTGAAAAATGGACAATAATATTTCTAAGAAAGGGTTGTAGATGGAGAGTTGTATAATTTTTTTAACATGGTAGTGTTTAAAATAATTCTGAAAGTTAATGTAAAATTGAGACTAAAAATGGAGCAGATTCTCTGAATCACATGACATTTTGACACTGATGCTGACTGGAAAAACAGGGTAGAAAAACAGTAGTTCTATAAGGGTTGAGGGGAAGAGGCATGCTTCACTTTATCTGTTCCTAAAGAATGAATCACAGATTTCATGTTTTGTTTGGACTGACAAGTACGAAAAAAGATGCTGTTGTAACAATCTAAATGTTCTGTTAAGATGTTTTTAAAATGTTAAGTCATGCATAAAATGAAGCTGCGATTCACCCAACATTTATTCCTCTGAAATGGGTGATTGACCTGCTCAAGTTAATGTTATAAGATTATGCAGAAATTGTGGTAAAAATGGTTACGTGCCAATTTGTGCACATATTTACTCTTCTCTCTGTGAATCATATTTTTTAAAAGGAAAAAAGACTCAAGAAACACTACTTATGTTGCATAGTGTTACCAGGTCATGAAGTGTTTTTGGAGAGAATGACTAGAAAATTCACACTTTCTTTTATTGTCACAGACAAACACTTCCAAAACTTGCTCTGGTCTTCCATCCTGTTCTGGCTGTTTTTCCTCTTTAGGAAATTAAAAATGAAGCACAACAGTAATGGATCAGATTTTAGGAAGTGAAAACTGCTGTTGTGCCTCTAAGAATACTATAAAACAGCCATTGTAGTATAAGTGACATTTATTATACGCTGTATAATCAATATGATATTATCCATCCACACACCTCTAGTGATGACGGAGCCATAGTCTGACACTCATTTATATGGAAACCAGAGCATGACTAAGCCCATTAGAACATTATATTTAGGGAAAATCACAGTATTTATCCATTCAGATCCGGGGTCAGAGCTGCTGTTACGGACTCTGACTGCTGTTGAATGAGAATGTACATGACTTGTCAGTCCCCTCTTGAAATAATTTGGGTAAAGAGTGTATGCCAGTCTATAGATGGATTGTGAAAGATTTTCTCTAAATATTCTTAAAAAGTCTCCTGCTAAGTTTACCAGCCACTTTGGACTGAAGCCTATTGAAATATGAGGAAGTAAACGGATCAGCAAACAAAAACAAAGCAGGGCAGGAAGAGATCTGACTTCCATCACACTTTGAGTATCTCCACAAGCCAAAACTGCTTTTCAGATGAACTTTTACAGCAGCCTCCGAGCTGTTCAGTAAAACTTCTGTCAAGAAGTGAATGGACCCTGGCTGATGCTGAAACTGTGAGCTCTTTGTCAGTTCCTGCTCACTGTTAACGCAGCAGAATGAAATGTTTGTCCTCAGACGTCGGTTAACTTGTTGTTAATCAGAGTCTGCAGCTGCCTGCGAGGCTGACTTCAACCTGCTGCAGCAAGACTTCACACACACATCTAAGTTTAAGCATGTTGGAGTAAGGCTTTAGTTCATAAACTACATTTATGTGTACTTTTCCCTCTGTGCACACTTAAGTCAAAGGGACTTTTCAGCCTAGAAGTCAAAATCCTTCATCAGGATTGCTGTCATAGTTGTCATATGGATTACAACTCACACACAACAGCACAAGAACTATCCTCATGTTGTGTTTAGACTGAATTTAATTTTATTTGCACATTATTTCCTCCACAAAAGAGAAAATTGGATCTGAATGCTCCAAACAGCTAAATCAGTTTGTCAGTCGAAATGGATTCTACAGAGTCGAACGTCAGAATTAAATGTCTAGTTGGTTATTCAATGACAACTGATTTTCATTTCTTCAATCTTTTCGCAGGCAAAAAAGTATAAACTTTTCATTAATCTCATGCCAAATCACACATGACTCACAGTTTCCAAAATCTATAAGCTCAACTCCAAACATTTTTAGCTACATTTATTCATTAGTTTTAAGTGACTGCTTATTATTGAGTGAGTTGGGTTTAAATTTCATCTGAACATCTAAAAACGGATCATATGAAACTTCTATTCATGGAAATCAGCATTTCTAATTTTCAGTAGTTAATATATACACTATTAATTATAAGGCAACTTCTAAAAATTATTTGAATGATTTTTTTATTTTGTGCAAAAAAGTTATGTCATTGTCTATACATGACATTTAAATTGTTTATGGTTCTGTGCTTCATTGAAACCAAATTTATAATCTATGTAGAATAAATGCATAGGTTCATTATATAATTTTCCACATTTAGGTCTTACAATGAGGATTTTTTTTTTTAATGAAAAAAAAATCTCTTCACATACACTAAAGAATAAAGCAATAAAAATATCCCCAAAAAGAAGAAAAAAGGGCCAAATTCTCAATAAAACACCTTAGCTGGCAATTGTCAATAAATGAAAGTGAAAATGTGATGTAATGTGAGCCTTGCTTTTTTTTTTTTTACGCAATTCTAATTTGACCCATCTCTGTCTTATTTTTAATTCATATTATATACAAATCTGCAATATAAGTGTAATAGATGCACAGTAAACATATTTGTCAAATGTTATAGGATAAGAAACACAAAGCTCCATAAATTGTTAATACTCAAGCAAAATACAAGTCAAAATTTTCTAAAGTGCACGACTGAAATAAGAACAACTGAGTCTGCAGTTCAGGTGAATGAATAATCTCTATCATTCACAATTATTTACCAAAAAGACATTTTAACATACAGATGACTTTTTATTGAATCTGTGATCAATTCCATATCATGAAGGTTTGTTTCAAATAATGAAACAGCTGAAACGTAGGAGCAGTGGTTTTCTTAATCAGTCAAAGATGCTCATAAAAGTCATTGTTTAGAACATTTACCTGATTCAAGAGGAACATAAGGCTCTGATCCTGTTGGAAAACTAGGTTAAAGTGCACACAAAATAAACAATCGTGTCAGTATCGGTCTATAGTCCTCCGGTCTGTATTTATCGGATTAATTCTCCTCTGTTGACTGCAGCTCAAGTCAAGTAGTTTAAATAGAAAGTTAAGGTTTGGACAAAAGGCCTCCATGCAGTGTTAGACAGCAGCTGGATGCACAAACAGTCACTGCTCTGTCTGCAGCAGCTGACCGGGCGTCTGTCACAGCCTGGGACTGATACATGACAATACAAACACATCCATCCTCTGCAGAAAAAAGTCTGCTGTTACTGTCGCTGCAGTCACAGGCTGGGGTTTCTGCTGTTTTACACCACTGTGCATCGAAATGAGCATTTGGTTTTAGTTTGACTTCATACTTTTTATTTAGTTACAGCAAAGTTAAAAAAAAAAAAAAAAATCTGATTTCTCTCTTTATTTGTTTGCATTGTATTGTTTGCCTGTTCTCTTTACTAGCTTAGACTATTTGTGACACAAACATAAAATAAATAAAATTCCAGAACATGGTGACATTTTACAGTGAGGGTACAACTAATGTGTGACTCATAATTCATTGCATGAATTGTTGTTTTCCATGATCTCATGATTACAACACTGTGACTTTATCTGTTCATGTCACATTTACATGATCATTTATTTACTTTATTTATAGACTCCAGAGGGTCCTGGCTAAGACTGACTGCAGCACAGTTAACAAAGATTCAGACAATATCGATGATGAAAGCACAAAACAATAAAATAAAATCATATGTCAAATATTCATCAGATTCAGAGTTGGCATATAAAATAGATTAGTCAGATATTCCTGGCTCCAAGTAAATTAAAATGACCTCAACCCAGAAAGACCCAGTGCTACTTTTGTGGCACTTCCCACAGTAAGTTTTCTCTTTATTTTATCTGAAGTGATTTATCAACATTTGTTATAAAATTATCCTCTGTATTTTTTTTTTGTTTTTTCAGTGAAAATCAGGTATGTTCCTATATTTAATTTACTGATCATGGAGATGTTCATAAAAGCTCAGTTTAAAGTTGAGGGTTATTGTATCAAAAACAGAAAAAACTGAAGAAAAAGTGACTTATTCAGCAAAGATATCATTAAGTGAATGTAAAAACAAGTGTCTCCATCCACTGTCATTGATCCAACTCCATGGGTTTTACTGGTGAATCAATGTTGTAG
>JAPQRP010000025.1:21814828-21827811 GCA_037367295.1 Apogon hyalosoma
TCTGATGACCATGAAAAGATGACAAACTGTATTTTACACCAATTATTTACATGTAGTGATAGGATTAGTGGATCAACAGGTATTTAACTTTTTAAATCAGTGAATGATTTTGGTCACCAGTGGATGTTTGGGTTTTTATGGGCTAAACATTTTAAATCAGCAGATGCTTTTGGTTGATGAATTGGATGTTTCTGAGGGTTAAAGATCAAAGGTTGAGGAACATAATTCACCTTAAGTTTTGGATTCAGAACTTTACTTGTGGTGGAGTATTCTCATACCGTATTAATACTCAAGTACAAGATCTGAATACTTTCTTTTACACTGCAAGACAAATTTACCAAAGTGACCACAGTGGATCTGGAGTCATGTCTGTCCTCCTCCTCTCCTCTGTGGGAGACTCTGGCGTTGGATTGGCATTTGAGTATTTCTCTTGCTCCAGACGCCTCAGAGGTATGCACTGACGTAAGAGCGTACATTCACCATAACATTGACCTTTTGGTGAAATTTGGCAAATTTACCCTGGTATTAGTGAAAATACGAAATGTTTTTTGCATAACTGAGTGCAGCAGACTGAAAGACATCTTGTTTAGTATGAGGTCAGTCAGGGTCAGAAACATGGTATTCATGATGGATTACAACACACTTTTTAACCCCTGAAAACACAGTATGTACATGGTTATACAGCAGAACTAGAACAGACTATAAGCAGTCGCTCTGTTGTGTGAAAAGAGCTTTAAATAGATGAAATGCAGCATACATAAACAGTACTACAGCCATGAAAAAAGCCCTCAGTGAGGCTGTGGCCAAGTGATTGTTGGAGGGGAGGAGGAGGAGGACACGTTTGGCCAGACAGGGAGTCTTTGTGGCCCCGTGGACAAAGACCCACACTCAGCCGAAAGCCTCGGGTCACAGTGGACACCAAACCCAGACGGACGCTCTGCTGCTTCCACCAAACTCCAACTTCAGGTTCATTCCTCACTCGCAGGGAGACAACATGAAGCGCTGCCTCGGACTATTCCTGCTGGTTTGCTTTGGGATGCTTGACTTGGGTGAGTGGACCAGGACGTTTAATATGTAAAGGAACATTTATACTGATTTGGAAACTGTCTGAAAAGTAGAAAGAATGTATAACCAAAGTATCCTAAATACTTAAGTTACTTAGTTCTTTGTTGATGAGGAATTAATTTCATGTTGGTCAAGAAAGTCGTTATTTTCAGGGTCGCCTCTAGAAATATCTACATCTCGTGCTAAAAACATGTCGAGATTTTTGTGATTTTTTTTTGTCATCACACATATAGTCAACAGTGTAGATAATACAAGAGTATAAAGTCTCGATATTAACATGCTCATATATGCCTTTCTACTTTCTTAAGATCTTCAGATTGACAGTAGAAGCATGTTTTATCTCTGTAGTCTGTTTGTGAATTAAGGATGTTGATGTCCTTTGTAGTTCAGTAAAAACGAAGCTATAGTTGATCACTGTCCTGTTGACCGTATGTAGAATTCTCAGTGTTTTATGAATATTTAACCCTGTCAGTGTGTGATTAAATCAAAATTAGCACAAGGTCCATTTAATAACTTTTCCTGACCTTTCAATTGTGAAATTTTAATCTGTTCTTAAAGATAACGAGATCCTTTTGAGAGTGTCAGGAAAGAATCAGGTGCATTGTAGCAGTCACTTCATTTTCTCAAATTAATTTGATTTTCTAACAACATGAGAATATAGATGTTTTATGCATAAATACATCCGTTTGTAGTGATGAATAACAGTCTGTGTTGTAGCTCACTCAGTCTAAGCTTCTTTGGCAGAGGGTTGTTTTTTGTTTTTGTTTTTTCGGATTCAATTCAAAGATGTTTCTGTATTTTCAGTCATATAAAATCAAACAGCTATGAACATCCTTTATGTCTAAGACTGTATTTTTCTAAAAAGACAGAAGACAGAATTTGTGTTACTAATTGTTAAATGTTGACCACTGATCTGTATTCTTAGGATGCAGCAGTTTCATTTAAGGTTTCATTTTCATCGTGATATCCTCAGTAAATGTTAGGATTTCCTACGTCCTAACATATATACATGTACAGATTTACCTAACTTTACTCAGAGCAGATGAACAAAGCCTCAGGGTCAGCTTTGTCAGTCAATAAATGTTATGTCTTTGCATAATCTGGTTTTTTCATTTAAGTCATAGACTACTTCCACATTCAGCACACAGTTACACCAGTGTGGTCAAGATTAATCAGACAACATTTTTATCCATATATGAGCCTGATGTTCTTGTTGGGAGTCTGTGTTTGGTTTATGTGTGTGTTTTTGGTGTGTATGTGCTGTGTGCTCATGTTGTGCGTGTACCGGAATATGTTGCCTCATCTATATTCAGTACTTGGATGTGTATATGTATTTACTCTTGCGCAGACGGAAACTAGCTATAGTCACAGTATCTCTTCTCATGAGATTTTTGTTTTTGTGCATGTCTTCTAACCTGAGGTATCAAAAGATAAAAGATATATATATATATATATATATATATAAAACAGTATTTGGTAAAAGCTGATTCAATGATGATTCAGTACAAATTTAAAAACGGTCTGCCTGTGCATAACACTAATTGAACCACAACCCATATTATACAATGTGAAGCCTATAATACCGTTACTAAACTTTAAACAAAAACAATAGATTGAACACAATGAATATTTATGTCACCACAATGTGCAAATCAGTTTTCAGTGTCATTTCCATTCAATTCAATATTTTGAAACAATAATAATAACAATAGTGGGAAATTCCCCCAAAATTAATTAAAAATAGAGGAACAAACATGCTCTGAAAATGTAAGGAATGTAAAGTATAGATATACTATAGATTATTTCTATATTATACCTCATAAATATATGTGAATGTCAGTGTTTGTGGTAACATCAAGGTAGAAATTCACAAGTTAATTTATTATTTAAAGTACAAATAGCTACATGAAGACTTTACTCTATCCTCTGCTAAAAAAAGTCTGAATTTAGAAGTGTGTAATAACAACAGCATGTCTGCAGTTTATTTCCAATAATTCAGCAAAAATATATTGTCCTGTTTCAACACAGCAACGCCTCTGTGGATTAAACTGCATCCATAAAGAAATGGTCTTTCCACATGTGGAAAACTGAACTGGTTTACTCAGAGCCCTGACCTCTGACCCCGTCAGTTCGTTTGAGGTGAACTGAACACTGGAATCCAGGCGCAGATGGAGGCTGATTATACAGTATCTGTGGAATGAAATCTAATGTTTAGTCAATATTTGTGTTTTGAACCAACACTAACTAAGCCCTACAGCTTTAGTATGAATGTTGTTTCTGGCTGCTGTTGACTTGAACTTGCCTTCTTCTTTAGGATCTGGTCTTCGTTGTTATAAATGTTCAGATTACACAGGACGCTGCCAAAACGTACAGGAGTGCACATATGAAGACTCCTGCATATCACTGAGCGAAAGAGGTGCGTAATATATCTTCTACAATATAACTTCTACTTTAAAAAGCCCCTCTTCACCTGTGACTCAGACATTTAGTTTTACATCTCCACTAGATCTGTGGATTTTATGTTAATGATTTGTTGTATTTTTGGTCATTTTTGGCGCTATGTTGTGTTAAAATGCACATATGTGTGTGTTTTCAGGTGGGAAGACCATTCGTCAGTGTATCAGGTACACAGACTGCGATAACTCTCGTCTCACCCAGATGTTCCCTGCCATCTCCGGCTTCACCTATCGATGCTGCAGCAGCAACCTGTGCAACTCTGGCTCTGTTGTTACCACGGCAACACCTCTCCTGGCTCTGATGGGATCCCTCCTGAGCGTCTGGTGGTGTTGGATCTGAATGCAGTGCAGAAAACTAACAGCAGTAGTTTAGTCTTTCAGGATATTAAGTGACGTTAACATGAGCTAAAACAACTGCTGTTTGTTGTAGTTCAGGCTTCTCAGGTCAGGTTCAAGGGTCACCGTAAATTAAGACTTTTTCATTTTGTTTGGTCATTTTCAATTTCATATTGTACAAGTTTAACAATAAATACATGAAAAAATAATTTTATCTTGTATTTCTTTAATTGCACTGCTGAATTTGCTTTAAAATTATGAATAAAATTAAAACCATCAGATTTTTAATCACATTTCTTATATATACATCACATTGAATGCCAGGTGTGTTTATCACTTTAACTAGCCGACTATTGCTTTGTAAGTCTATTTATGACATTAATACATCACACTGATTACAACTACTTCACACTCGAATCAAGCTATATGTTGTTTTCTTACTGATCCATATTGACTGTGTGGAATTTAGAGCATTCTTTGTTTTGATGTAATTCTAGTGAAAATTGGTTTTGTTTTAATGACTGTATGTGCTGCTTTTATTCAGTGTATCTCACTGTGCCCTACATCAGATAAACTAAAAATACAAGGTTTTAATATTGCTATGTATGCACCAGATTTTTTTTAATACTAGTACAAACTAAAAAATTTTTGAAACATTTCACTGTCATACAAAAGCCAGAGCTATATTTTATTTCTATTTTCTTTTTTATACTTAATGATGAATATAATAAAGAAGCTAAAAGAAAAGTGGAAATGATTAGATTTAAATTGATCTGATGGACATAACACTCCACAGAGGCCAAATACAAAATGCTGATTTATTAAACATCATAAATAACATATTATATATTTAGAAGAAGACTTTATAAAGATGGTTTCTTAAAGACGGCAGCAGAGGTGGCAGTTGAGTATCATGTGCTATAATTATTGAAACAATTTACTATAACATTCAAGTGACAACATACAATACATATGCAAACTATAGACAAAAAATGAACAGAAAAACACTGTACAACATGTATAGAAGAGACACAGAATTCTAAGGATTAAAGTAATGTCTGTATTCCTGATAATAGCCTTTTCCCATCACACTACTGTCTATAGAGCAATATTGTTCAAATATTACGTTTAAACAGACTTTGGGGACTTTGAGATTTATGCAGGAATTGTTTGCGCTCATTTTCATGGATTCATTCACCTTTTTCACAGCAAATATTTTGACTCATTTTGGCAGAAAATGAACATTCATTCATTATCCAAACAGCTTAGCCGTCGAAAGGGTCACAGGCAGGTAGACCAACATACCCACCCTGGACATGTCATCAGTGATATTAAATTAATTCACAATTGTCACATTCCATGTAGGTGCAGGCTTTTGCTTTGTGCATACTGGTTCACTTTCTGCAACAACTACCTGGCAGACATTATTGCAACTGTTATTTTCCAGTAAGTGCAAGACAGACAAGACTGCAATATACTGCTGAAATTCACACACCATGCAAGGAAGTACATGGTGTACTTCCATACCATTTCTGACAGCTTGTTTAGGAATGTTTCTGCCCTCTTGTGTTTAACTGTGAAACTGAGTTTTCAGTTACTGGTAAAACTGAACTGCTTAAATTTCAATAAAACCTGACCGACAGTAATACTGTAGACAGACACCTGAAACTATATTACATCTAACTATAGAAACAATGGATGACTGACATTATGTATAAGAAAAGAAGATTACCATAATGCAACTAAAAAGTCAACACTACATCTGCATAAAATGCAATCACAATGACAATGTGGGCCTGTGCAATTATATATTTGCAAATGGCTATAGTTTAACTAAAGAAAAATATACGTGTGAATGAGAAAACCTGTTCTCTGTTTGTGTATAATGTGCTTATTATCTATATTATTTATAAAGGAATGAATAACTATTGTTTGTTTAGGCAGTGATGCTTATGCAGTATATGGTCCCATCATCAGGTGTTTAGATCAGGTGAAATAGATTCCAGTAAACCAAAAAACTAAATATGACCTCTCTACTCTGAATTCACCAAAAACAATATGACTTTTTCATCAAATCAGTCACTAATCACCAAGTCACTGAACCAGTCCAGCTGAACTCTTATCCCTGTTTTCATTCACTCATCTCTCCGAGTCCATCATCTTCAATCTGTCGTCCGATCACCTCCAGCTGCACCTTCTTCTTCTGTCCTTTTTGCTCAACTTCTTTCTCTGGTTTCTCTAATGGGGTGTACCAGGGCTGGGAGGTGGAGCTGTCGCATGTCCGGCCTCCTCTGCGGAAGCCTCCTCTGCCGGCGCGGACCAAACCCCAGCCCTGCAGCTGGACCTCAGACCCATTGTCCTGGACTCCTCTGGTCTGGTCCAGCTCTTTGGCACTAAGAGATGACATCCGTACAGGAACTGTGTTGCCGAACTTTGAGTAGTCCACACAGTACCGTCCATCCTCCTCTGTTATGATGGAGACGAAGCGCCTCCCCCATAGGATCTCCTCAGGAGTGTAGGAGGTGCGGGCCTGCATGGTGATCCCTGTTGTTTCCACCACACCTGTCAATCAAAAAGAGAACCAATCATGTGAATCTCCTAGAAGTCCAACAAAACTGGAGAACAAATGCATTTCTGTGAGAGTTTTAGACTTAATAGATGCTTGGATATTACATCTTTACATGCAAAACACACAGAATGAACACTGATGGTGTTCCTTTTAAAATGTATCTCTATCAGCTTATTTTGGGATGTTTGAGCCGCTGAACAAACAAAAAAGTTAGTACAGCTTTTAAAGTTGAGGAAGATCTGAAATCTTGTCACAACTTAAAATGCACCAACGTGTATGTTAATAAAAACTTGCCAACCAACATGAAAAATATATCCTTTTTTTTTTTTTTTTTACAAGATCAATTTCAGTGGATCTTTACCTTCAAGGATGACAATGATCTCCAGGTCGTCAGTGGCCAGTGACTGGGCAGAGAGCTCGTACAGAGGACTCCCTCTCTCCATGGTGTGGCTGATGATCAGAGGAGACACCAGGAAAATGCCGTTACTCCTCAGAGGGTTCTCCACCTGGATGTCCAGCTGGCACACCGGGATGACCTCACCCTCCGCTGTCACCGTCCGCCGGATCACCTACAAGGACAAAGCAGCATCATCAGAAACCTACAGATGAAGAAGATGACATGAGAAAGAGACGATTTTCTAAACTGAGTCCGGTTGGTTGAGGAGATGCCTTCATTTTAGCTTTTCTGATGTGGAAATACCGATGTAGCATAGATCTCATGTTTCCAGATCATTTGTATTAATCTGAAAGGTAATAAGCATTTCGACATGTGAACAGGACTTTAACATTGGAGCAATGGAGATGAAACAAAATAAACCTGCTTTATGTACCTCAGATGAAAACATTACATGCATTTATACAAATATCATTATATTTTCAGATCTTCACGGAGCCAAACTGTATTATATTCTGCAGGTTGTAATGAAGAACCAAAAATGTAGTTATCTCTTCACACTGCCATATTTCATTAAAAAGCGCTTACTACACCTGTAAGTGTGAGGTTATTTTATAGTATAGTTATTTGTAGTGGAGGTCTGGAATTGATAATTAGGGGATAATAACTCTGGTTTGCAGTGAAACACAATAAGTGACAATAAAGCACCTTAAACCAGGATCTCACCCTGAAATAAATCAGAAAAAATAGAAGAGGAAGTCTGTTCTGAGTTATTGTATAAACAGGGTGGGTGGGTGGATATAAACAGCTCATTGTGAGGTAACAAAAACATAAATTCCCATTTTCAGGTGATTATCCTCCTGAGACCCAGCAATGGATTTTTGTCCTCTGTAGCGGACAAGAGTTTCACAGCTTTACTTTGAAAAAATAACAAAAGCGCTGTCTACTGCAAAGACATTCTATAAAGAATTAAATAATGCATGCATGTATGCATCATATTGTTTTCAATCAAGACAATTATTTAATGTAAAAACACCTAAAACACTTTTACTTTCCTGGGTCTCGTGGATATACATGAAAACACTTTACCTGCAGCTGAACAGTTGCAGAGATGATCATACTTTTCCTTAGATCTCCAACTCTGAACATGAATGTCGGTCGACCGTTGCGAGGAGCGATGACGGCATTTCTGGAAAAGATGAGCGTCTCTGCTCGGCGGTTAGCTTGTGCCGTCTTCATGAACACACAGCCGAGCATCACCGCGTTGATGATCAGCCCCAGAATATTCTGGATAATCAACACGGTGATGGCCAGAGGACACTCCTCCGTCACCATCCTGCCGCCGAAACCGATGGTCACCTGGCAAAGATGGCATTCAATAAATGGAACAAAAAATGCAACTAAATCAGTGAACCTCCGGACCTCAGCACTCACCTGGACTTCAATGGAGAAGAGGAAGGCTGAAGTGAAGGAGTGGATGGCAGTGACGCAGGGGACGGGGCCTGGTTCGCCATTCGGGTCTCGAGGCTCCAGGTCTCCATGGGCAAAGGCCACAAGCCACCAGATCATGGCAAAGAGCATCCAGGAGCAGAGGAAGGCCGAGGTGAAGATGAGGAGGGAGTGCTGCCACTTCAGGTCCACCATGGTGGTGAAAACATCCTGCAGGAACCGACCCTGAAACACAGACCAATGAAAGCTGCAGATAGGAAAACAAACAGAAGGATCAGATAAAGCTCGCTGTGTCTGTTCTGAGGCAAACGCAGCGAGCTTTATCTGATCTTTCTCACATCCTTTACACTGACTATAAACTCCTACTGTCTGGTAGGGGATGCAGAATTCCCAAATGAAGACTGAACGGCTTTAAAAACTTGTTCATGCCCACCTCAATCAGGGTTTTGAATAATGTTTCATGAAGTAGCCGGATTGTGTAATAATGTCATGGTGTTATCTGTTATCTCTTATCTTGCTGTATTTTATTCTTTGTCATTATTTATTGTTATCATGTTTCTTTTAACTATCTATGAGAGTCTTGTGCAATATGTGTGGGGTATGTGATTGCATCTTTGTCTGGTCTGATGCTTCTGTGTTCTTATTTTTCAGCTTCACGTGTGCGGCTCTTGGAGTCCAAGACAAATTTCCCTAAAAGGGACAATAAAGTGTATCATATTGTATAGTAACACTGTAGCTTCTCAATGCTGTTAACTTCAGGTAAGAAAGTATTTTTTAATCAAGACAATACCCTGTTACCCTAGAAAACTGAAGGCCAATTTCTATGTGACACAAACTAAAACAAATGATTTCAATATTCTGTCTGATAGAAAGACACAGTCGAATTCCTGCCTGTGTTTCAATGAAGTGTTTCTGCAGGTTTTTATAAGTTAAATTTCAGACTTCTGATGATCATTATGAATGTAATTTAAGACCGACACAACAAATTATTTGGTTCTTATCAAGATAAAAAAAAAAACAAAAAACTTAGATTTAGAAGTGTTTGATACTTTATCTTGTTTTAAGAGTTAATTTCTTATTTTAAGTGTTCATACATGTAGACATGCTTATTTCTAGATTTAACAATCTTAATTCAAGAAATCTTGTCAAGTGAAATTATCTTACTGTATGGACAGATATTTCACTTGTTTTGAGTACCTTCTTCCTCAGATTTAGTGTTTTTATCTTGTTTTTAGAGACCCCTTTTTTGCAGTGTACAGTTTACTCTATAGCCCAACATACTGGTGTGGTGTCAGATGTAATGCTCCCAACGTGAATATCGAACAGTAGAGGGTGATAGCAGGTATCGGTGGCTTTATATTTTTCTTCTCTTTATATCCATAAATCCAGTAACTTTTAAGACCTGTCAGAGTAACATTCAGATTATTAGGTTTTAGACTTTTGAAGGACCCACAGACAGTCCTTACTGATGTTTACTCTGAGGTGGTGATCGGTGGTATGTCCTGACACTTTCAGCTTAAATCTGTCCTTTCATTGTCACTTCTCTAGTAAACATCAGAGAGTATGGGAAATAACTATTTGTTTTCTCATTGTAAAGAATCATAAAGCTCATTTTCCTAAGATAACACCCTTCATCATCCCAAAATTCTGGAAATAATTTGGACAGAAATCAAGAAAATATAAAACAATGATAGAATTAAAATACAAGCTCTTTAAACCTGTAATAATTACAGGCAAAAACAAGGGACGCAACAAGCTCATAAAGGTGTATCTTACGTGTAAATGCACAGCAGTTATAGTATCACTAATTTGACCCCATATAAAGTCCAATAGTTCCATTCCTCTGCTTTAGTCTCCTCACAAAAACACCTGGTTCTGTTTTAGTTTCTTTACCAGTTCATCTCTGTGTTTGTCTGTGGTTTGTTGTTGATATTAATGCACAGTGAGCTTACAGAAAACCGCTGAAAAAAGCCGATTTGAGTGATTATTCTCCGTACGTTCCTGACTATATGACCTTAATTTCAACTAAAATATATGCTTTTGGGATGCCAGGCCCTGGGGACACTGACGTCTTACCTGTTTCTCCTAAATATACACACCTACCGGACAGTGGTTTAATAGTAGTTTAATCGACTCCTGATAACTGTGGTGTAATTCCATAGATCCCTGTACACAGTATGAATATCCTGTCTGTGGAATTTCTGTGCTCTAATGACATATGCAAGTGTAGCATTAAATCAGTTTCCTGCAGAAAACAGTAGGTTTTTCTCCTCTCCTTTACCTGCTCCCTGATGTTCTTGTGAGCCACGTTGCAGGATCCGGTCTTGGTGATAAAGCGGGCTCTCTGTGATCTGGACCGGCTCCGGTTCGGATGGTTCTGGTCCTCTGCCAACCGCGTCAGCAAGAAGCCGTCGGGCAGAAGACCCTTTCTGGCCAACATGGTGCTGCTTCTTCACTCCTGAATACACAGGAAAACCTCTTTAAAGATATATCCCAGCTTTACAATTGTCCCGTCAGCTTGATCTGAGGTCATGATTTGTTCATTTTATATGTCTTTTACAGTTTTGTCCTGGTCTTATGTGCTTCTGCTAATCACCTCTTGCAGGTCTTGTCTCCCTGATGTAAGTTTGTCTCGTCATCATTCTGGTGTTTTTCCCTTGTGTTTAGCTCCTCATGTTTGTTGACCTCATCTGTATTTTTGACCACATTTTTGCCTTTCAGTACCTCTGCCTGATTAATTCTTTGTGTGTTTTCCCTCAGATTGTTTGCCAAAGTCAAGTCATGTACTGTGGGTTCTTGTTCTGTATTCTTGTCAACAAATATTAATAACTGTTCAATGTAAAATCATAAATAATATATAACTATTTTGCAGCATATCCCATCTTAAGTTTTTGTATAGTATTAATCATATTAATTGAATATATTAATATATAAGAATAAGTTGTTTACATACATGTGTATTATCTATAACTGCTTTTCTAAATTAAAGGTCAGAACCCAAAATGTGCCAGTTTTTACTGGTTTGACTGATAAAAACATACAGGAACAATATGACCTGCAAAGTCATTCCACTAGTTAAAGTTGCAATGCTTGATAGGTTTGTTTTTTTGTTTGTTTTGTGTGTGTATGTCTGTCTGTCACTGTGCAAAAACTCCATGATGACCTTTTAACGTATGGTAATTCAAATAGTCTGAAAGGACAGGACGTTTGTGCATCTACTCCTTGCCCATGTTTTGAGGTTCTAGAAAATATTCCCTGTGATGAGTTTGTAGAATCACAGGCATTTTCAGACAGGTATTTGTATTAACTACATAACTGAAAGCACTAATTATCAATCACTGATCAGAACCCATCACATGTTATCTGTTTTTCCTGTTCTACTCCATAGCTCAAACATGGAATCTCAGAAAAGTCCAACTGTACTTAATTTAATCTTTTTATGTGGATGAATTTTGCATTTTACTCCTGATTTTAGCTCCTGCAGCTACGGTAGAGGAAGTGTTGACCTCATCAAAACAAAGTGAAATGTAGAGGAAAAAGTACGTAAAACAAAACAAAACAAGACAGAAATGTAAAAGATATGATGCATTACAGAGTTTTGTAAATTTGGGTCCAGAGGAGACACAACATTTATCTTTTTTCTATGGTTGAAATAAATGCAGCTGGAGGAGGAGAACTGGGTGCAAATTAATTTCTGTTTGACTGATGTTATAAACTTTTTACAGGTTTTGCTCTTTTTGTGTTCTATTTTTCTTTTGCTTCAACATAAGAACAGCTTTTAAGAAATGTATTTTTACCCAAGTTCCTTTTGTGTTTCTTCAGTGATTCTTTAGATAGTATTAGTTTTACTATATGTTTCTATCACCTCGTGTGTTTTCTTGGCTGTACTGCAACTTTTAACCCAAGCCACATTAACCTGCTGATAAAATATTTACAATTGTTAATGGTTGTTATACGTACAGTGATAAATCATTCATTGTACTATCATAAAGATAGAGAAAAAACGCCTAAATAATAAGGAAAATGTACTGAATAGAAATGCGTGCAGTATATGATAGTTTAATTCATATTTATAGGGTTAGGGACTTAACGACGATCACGTGACTTTGTTTACATATATTTCCACAAATAACTGCAACAATATTTGATGCCAGGACATATGATGATGATGATGATGATGATGATGATTGTACTTTTAGAATTTGCCTAAAGGAAATATGCAGTATTTTACACAGAACTCTATGATTTCTGACTAAAAACCCCTGATCTGCCACCGTGTCGTGTTAATTATCGATATTGTTTATTGAAGCTGATCAGTACAGCTCACAAACCGTCAAATCCACAGTGTCTTTGAGGAAATGGCTATTTTACAGCGGAATAAACATCCTATAAAGAAACCACATTACCTGTTCAGGAAACACACAGATCTGATGATATCTGGAGGTTTTTTATTTCGACGTGAGATTCAGCTCAGACTCCATCGTTTCCCCATCAGGTCGCTCGTCCAAACCGACACCAGGATCTGTCAGTGGACGACAGGGAACACAGCAGGATCCGGACCAGACCTTCAAAATAAAATTACAGTATCTTGGAAAATACAGGACGAGAAATAATAACTGAGTAAATTCAACAAAGTAATAGATGATGATGATGACGATGATGATGATGATGATGATTATTATTATTATTATTATTATTATTATTATTATTATTA
>JAPQRP010000025.1:21827911-21843584 GCA_037367295.1 Apogon hyalosoma
GCCTTTTCATCTGCTATAATGAGACGAGTACCTTTCAATTTACTGATGATAAACACCCTTTTATATTACATTCAACACTTGTGATTAAACCTGTTTACACTGTGGTATTTTACTTAGAGTAGATGATCTGTCTGATCTGTCCACCTCCGCTTGTCTTTTGGTCAGATGTACGTAAAATTTCATGAAGAGGAAAACTGTCGTTCTCGTTTCCATATTAGATTATTTTATTTTCGTGGCAGATGATTCCCAGTTCCGCTGTTATTGTATATTGATGCAGCTGTAGGATGCAGGATGCTGAGCAGGTTGATGCTGTAGAGGCTTCCTGCTGCCTGTAGAGGGCACCAGAAGACAGTTTAATCCATCAGATAAGTACAACTGAAATTACAATGGTGATGATATAATTAAAATTAAATTTAAAACTTTGATACAGATATATGTGTAGCATAAAGCAAATTCATCGTAATTATGGCAGCTTTATGGACCTGAAGAAAGCCACATTAACCAAAATAAGCCGGTCAAATGTGTGGTATTGATCTAAGTTATAATCTTATAATATTTTTCTAGATCTTATAGTAATAATAACATTGACAATAACGTGTTTATGGAAGACCTTTAGAAAAGAACTGATGAAGTGCTTTAACAGAAAAAGTAAAAGCAGGATACTAAAGAAAAAAAGGATAACTTAAAATACATTAAAACAAGAAGACAACAATTTTTAAAAATAATTTAAAATCAGCATAAATAAATGCAAGAAAAAGAGTAAAGCAATAATAACATGCTATAATATGATTCTGTGAGTCTTATATCTCCAGGGTAGGCCATTTTAAAGTCTATCTGAACTTCATAACACTTATATTTTTATCATACAGGAATTTGGAAGTTTATGGTTTAAGATACTGTTTTAATCAAAACCACTGATTTAGCACAGGAATTAGATCATTTAATAGATACTGTACCAGTTTAATTTTAAGGGAAAGCCCCTGTGGGTCCAATATCGCTGAGGTCTATAAAAAAGTCTCACAAAATATCCCAAAAGTCCTCATCCAATTAATAAAGAATAATATTTTGAACAGACCAACTCCAAAGTTACACAAAGTGAAGACAGAGGATCTGGACTTAAGAAATTAAAATTGTAACAATAAGTTTTTAAGGCAGCACTTGATAAATGCCTTATATCCAGGCAGAACAAAAAACTCACTTACTCTTAAAGATTTTACCAAATCTGAAATATCAGCAATTCTAACAAAGTACTTAAAATTCCCAATTCCTCCAAAGTGTAAAGAAGCTCATTTTAAAAACTATGAACAGCATATATCCCCGTAATGAATTTATGAAAAGAAGATTTAAATTTGTGGTAAACAATTGTTATATTTGTGAAACACATCTGGAAACGACAGAGCACCTGCTTTATGAATGTGAGACTATACAAAATTTGTAGAAATCTCTCCGTGGCTTCATGTCGTCCGGCTCCAGTTACACTGACTTTTGATCCTTTCAAAATATTCAAATGGGAGTAATCCTCAAAGATTAAAAAAAAAAAAAAAAGAGTTTTTAGTGAATTATCTCATCATTACTACAAAATATTACATACACAAGTGTCTGTTTGCCAAATCGCCCCCCTCATGGCTTGCTCTTAAGAATGAAATCTCCTTGTTACAAAAATGTCTGAAACAAATAAATAATCCCCATGCAAATAAACTGTACACATTTATAGCAAAATTTAACCTTCCTAAACCCCTTGTATTTATTTTATCATTATTATTATTATTATTATTATTATTATTATCATCATCATCAGTAGTAGTAGTAGTAGTAGTAGTAGTAGTAGTAGTATTTATTTTATGCTCTTCTCATTCCCTCATTCATGTTATAATTATTGTATCATAATTATGGAAACATGTTATACACTATGCAATAATTTTTATGTCTGAATGTTCATAGGAGGTGTGAACTTATCTTAAACTGTAAAATAATGATGCTTTCGTGTGAGTTTGCCATTGTTCTTGCAATGCTGTTTGTTTCAATAAAATTTTTGGAAAAACCAAACCAAACCAAACCTGTGGGTCCTATGATCAGTCTAATCTGCCTGTAGGTGGCAGCAGCGCACATCACAGCGTCTAGATGTTAATGAAAGGGGGATGTAAACTTCCGGTGTTCGTCGGATGTTTTGATCACATGGGGTTCATTTAGAAACTGAGAATCGATCAATTCAGTTTCTGCATGTGTTGTTTGGACCTAATAGAGAAATACATTAGTCCATACAGAAGTAGTGTTAAGAACATTTACATAAAGCTTTACAGGAGTATCATATGTGTAGTATTATTTGTTATTTTCAATCACCTTGGTGCTAAGATTTAAAGTTGTAAATGAAGAGAGAGAGACTAAAGTCTGGCTGTAGTTACAGATTAGATTCAGTCAATTAATTGACACCTCTAAATATTTAAATAATTTATTCATTTATTGGTCTTTTTTTTGTAATTTTTTAAATTTTTGGAACAACAGTTTATATCACAGAACATAACTTGAATAATATCAAGAGCAGTTTCGGACCCACTGCCATCCGCATATTTTATACATTTTCATAATTATGTACATACTGGGAGAGAAAATGTGTACAAATTGACAAAATAAATAAAATCAGTGAGAAGGGATTAGATGAGGTTAAAAACTATAATAAATGCAAAAACAATGAGAATAAGGTCAAGTCAAAGTTACAGTTCAGGTTACTGGTCGTTTCTGACGCCAAAATAAGTCTTAATAAATCAGTAGCGACAAGAAACAATACAATATTAAAACCGGTATCAAACTGATGACTAAACCATTTCTAGGGTTCTCTCTCTCCCTCTCTCTCTCACTCACTCAAAGCAGATGACATCTTCCAGGAGTCTGGGTCTGCTCCAGGTTTCTGCCTGGTAAAATAAAGTTTTTCCTTGCCAATGTTACCAAGACTCTGGTATAGACCAGCTCTAAATGTAAAGTGTCATGAGATAACGTTTGTTATGATGTGATGCTACATTAATCCATTTTGATTATGATGTGTATCACAACTTAGATGTGAAATGACCTATAATGGGATATTGGATTTTGGTCAAAGCCTCATTTCTAGCACTGACTATTTTTTAAACTTTTATGCTGTTTCTTTGTGTAGGACCTAAAAATAATTCAGAGGGCATCATTCAGGGAACCACATCAAACTCTGTTAAAGTGTCACGGTGCTGGTATCAGCTGATGAACAAATGAGAGGGGCTGTCTAACTCGGAATACTATTGCTCCATCTCTATTGGTTGAAGAGGATGATGATGAGTGTGATACAAATCCTCTTCAGCTCATTTTGGCTAGAGGTGAAGAGTTGAATGTTGTAGAAATGGAGTCTGTTGAGGAGAACATGGAAATGGTGAAGAAGTAGGCAGAGCTTAATCAGCTGAAGAGGCTGTGGCAGATGGGAGGAGGCAAAATGAATGTGACAAAGCATTTATAGACAGAATGTAGAGAGGACCTAGAGAACCAGAGAAATACAGCCACTGGAGACAGAAAACAGGCTGAGGTGACAACAGAGAATGAGGTTTTGTTACAGATGAGGTGGAGACTAGCTTCTTAGTCTGAAAAAACTTGTTGAAAATTTCATATATAAAAGGAAAACTATTTGTCACTTAACACAGTCCTCCTGCATCCAGAAATATAACTTGTAAATGTACTCTGTATAAGGACAATATGTGCTGTAATCTGACGAGTTGACATTTCTGCTTGTTTTCTGTAAAAATGGACGTCGGATTCTACCAAAGGTGAAAAAGACCATCCAGGCTCTTATCAGCGATAGATGCAAAAACAAACAGAGTCTGTGATGATGGAGCGGTGTATCAGTGCCAAAAGAATGCCTGACTTCCATATGTGCGACGGTACATTCAGTGTGAAGGCAGAGACGTGATGCCATCAGGTTGACATCTTCTCCCGTGAAGTCTGTTCAGCACAACAGAGTGGTGTCATAGTCACAGTGTGTGTGTGTGTGTGTGTGTGTGTGTGGGTGTCAGCTGGACTGTCCTGCCTATGGTCCACATCTGTCTCCTATAGAAAATATATGGACATCATTAAGCAGAGAATCAGGCACTGGTCAGCTCTGACTGTTGAGCAGCTGAAAGCTTGCATACAGTAACAATGACCAAAAGTTCCATTTACCAAGAAGCAGCAAAGATTATCCTCAGTTCTCAAATGATTAAAAAGTGTCATGAAGAAAGGCAGTGCAGTGGTAAACTTGTTTCTGTCCCAACTTTTATTGAATTTGTTGCAAGTACCAAAAATGAAAGAAGTGTTTATGTTTTAAAACATGTGATTAAGTTGGTCATTATTTAAATGAACACTTTACACAAACATTACAGTTATTATTCTTTTTATTTTGCTTTTTGTTTGTTCTTCTGTATAGCACTTTGGTCCACTTTTTAAAGTGCTTTGCAAAAGAAGTAGAGAGAGAGCTTAACTGTTGACTTTCCCCTGTAGGTCGCTTTGGAAAAAGGCATCTGCCAAATGCAGAAATAATAAAATAATAATAAATAAAATGTCCCACTTGTCTGAAAACGGGGTTTGTACATTGAGTGTGGATATACAGGGCTGTACACTTACTTTTTTAGGTGGTAGCGCTGGTGCTAGCAAGTTAAAAATGTAAGTAGGACAAAGAAAAATTTAGTAGCACACACAGTTTGACAGTTAGTGAACATGTTTATTGGCTAAATTAATTTGATACTGATCAGAAATTGTAACAATGTTGAACAACAATTACACTAATTCTTTCACCTTTATTTTTCCTCCACCTGAACATAACAGGATTCATTTAAACATTTTTAAATTTGAAAAATCAGCAGTACTATATTTTCAATGTGCACCAGTGAACAGTCTGTGCTGGTCTGAAGTATTGTGTTTATAAATGTTGTCACATTTAAATATGGTACTCCCTGTAATGTATGGCGTATTCCCTGCCATCTGTTCACCTGCCACCATGCAATACTTCCAAAACATTGCCTTTTTTGGTCTGATCATAGACAAGCCAGGGGAAATCTTTTAGCCACCGAGGGTTCAATCAATACATTTTTGCATCAGAGGAGACAGTCCGGTCCGATGAAGAAGAGATGTGTAAAGAAGATTCAGCGTCAGACTCCGTAAATGCTGTAGTACTATTGTCCTCCAAATGGCATCTTTCATCCTCGTTGTCGTGGCATACTGAACTACAGAAAAATACCGCTTCATCTTGCTTGTGGCTTCTTCTTGTTCTTAGTTGTAATGTAAAACATAACATGCTCGCACTTGAAAACCCTCGGCCTGACTGATGAAAATTTTCAAAATATTGCCTGTCACTGATATGTTGATGTGCAATATGTAAAATATTTAAGACTCTGAATTAATACTGGAATTGATTTGTGCAATAGATGTATAAAGGAATCCCAGATTTATCTAAAAACGTCCACACAGTGGAAAATAATTAATGTAAATGAACCATAAGTATAAGAGAAATAAATATATAATGAGAAAGAATTTAAACTGTTTACATACTTATCATGTTTCAGATCATGTGAGTTGGTGTCATGCCATGAATAAGAAATAAATGTGAATGACAGAATCCTCAAAGTGGGATAAGTGGAATAAAGATTTGTCATATTGAGGCTTGATTATGATTCATTTAAGATAAAATATGTCAAGGAAGTGTAAGCAGCATGTTTCAAGTTTATTATACAGATATTTGTATTTATCTATTTTATTGTATTTTTTTGTCTGTAATTTGTCACCCCCTTCAACAGATGGCACCCTAGGCAGCCGCCTGTGTAGCCTAAACCCGGAGCTGGGCTCTAAACATTGCATTATTAACATTGGTGTTAACATTAGGGTAATTTTCACAGGCTTGAGCTAAATATTGGTTAAAGTTATTGTTGTTTAGTTCCATTTCTCTCACCCATTCCTCCGCTCTGTTGTCTCCACTGTCAGTGAAGCCGGACAGGAATTGGAGACCCCAGTGTTCGTTTTTCCAAATGATGGTTTACAGAGGCCTTTTCATTCATCCCTCTTTTTTTTTCTTAACCATGCTATGCACTGTCACGTCCAATTTGGGTCCACAGAGAGTGGGGTCCAAGCATGTGAGTACATGCAGATATCTGTGGAGTGTGTATGGCTGACTCTGGCCAACTCTGTGGGGGCCTGCACCTATACTACCGGTAGGGTTGCCACTCATCCCTTAAAATATGGAACCGTCCTTTATTTGACAATTAATTGTTGCGTCAACACAAATTGTTCCATATTTTCATAAATGTCCTATGCACATCTGTCACACACTCGTCACAACTGTATAATGAACAAAATAAAACACAGGAGATATTAAGGTCAGCCAGTTTCATATTATATTAGTAAGACCTCAGTAGCGAGGACCTGACGCGAGTTACAGTGGATAGAGACCTCAGAGTTCCGTGTCTGTGCCTCTGTGTGCGCACTTGCCAGGTGTGGCTACTCAATCTCCACACCCACCCAATTTGCACTGCGCATGCGCAATACAGTCAGCCATCATGGCCGCAAAACTACGGCAACTCCATTTGGACAAAAACATTTTGCGGACCTTACCTAATTTGTGTCTTTTTTAAAAAACAAAAACTTTGTAACATTTAAATTTATTTAGACATACTTTCCTGATCCCAAACTTGGGAAATTCTTTTGTTATAGCATGACATACAAACGTCAACACTTAGAAAGAAGTCTTACATAGAGCTAGGAATACTAAAAGGACAGAATAATAAAAATTAAAAGGATAATTAGAGGATATAATACAATATAGGATGTAGGGAAGTCAAACAGCCCACTGTCATCGCTAACAGCCGTAGACTTCTGCCAGTCTTTCAAAGGTGGTGAGATAGTGTTCAATGTCAACAGAATCTTCCAACCTCTGTAACTTGGGTTCTCCAACTGGTACCTCCTGAGACTGTGCCGATAGCTCACCCGCTCTGGTGGCTTCCAGGTCCGACTGCAGTTTTGTGATCTGATGAGACAGGGCGCTGAACTTCTGCTCCTGCACTGCAGCCTCCTGCCTTCTGTCTCTTTCCATCTGAACTTGCATGAAGCCCTCAAACATTTTAGCCAACGTGATAAAACTTGATTCAGCCGACGTACTGGAGCTGACCCCTGGTGGGGGGTCACCCTCCACAGCACCTCCGGTGGCAGCTTCCTCCACAGAGTCATCTGTCTGTTGCTGCTTCCTGGGAGGCATCCTTGGCTTTACTTCTGACACCACGTGTGACGATTGGCCGAGTGGGGGAGGAAACACATCAGGAGGCTGGAATGATCTTCACCGTGGTAAAATTTATTTACAGTGAGAGTCCAGGTAACATAGCCATTAGAGCTGTATTAATAATAAAAAAAATAAAAATTAAAAAAAAAAAACAGGTAAAAACCAAAACTAACTGTTGGAAATCAGCTCAACATAAGATATGGGAACTCAGATATCAACAGAAATTAAAGCTCAGCCCATGGCTCAGGCAACCAGCTTCTCCAGACTTCTCCCCGAGGAACATCTGCATCAGGCTTTATATACCTGTTGCCCCTCCCACACGAACAAACCATCTATGAATATTAATTTTTTACTTACAGTTACCATTCACTGGAAATATACTCAAATCACTACTTAAACCTTATGTTTTTCTACTCCCCCACCAAGTCTCAAAACAGATCAGACATAGTTTAGGGCAGGGGTCTGCAACCCTGGTCCCAGAGAGCCGCTATCCTGCATGTTTTAGATGTTTCCCTCTTCCAGCACACTTGAAGGTCATTATCAGGCTTCTGCAGAGTTTGGTGGTAGGCTGATCATTTGAATTAGGTGTGTTGGAAGACGGATACATCTAAAACATGCAGGATAGCGGCTCTCTAGGACCAGGGTTGCAGACCCCTGGTTTAGGGCATTTAAAGGTTCATTTCTTTCAAACTCACAAAACTCCCCTCCAATTGCTGCCACACTTGGTATGCTCTGATGCCTTCTGCTATAAAAAGTTTGGGACCCTCCTTCTTCCTGTTTGACTGACAGGCCTGGAACCTGGTGATGAGATGGAGTGAACATGGAGTGGAGCATCAAACATTTAGATAACAAGAATGAACAAAAGAAAAAACTAAGATACCTAAAATGTATACTGATCTGTGGGCCCAATATGTAAGTATTTCTGAGAATGCAAAAAGGATGACAAAATGATTATCAGGAACAAACAAATCTAGGCCAGCTAGGCTAGCAGGCCAAAGCCTATGCTCTACCCTGTCACTCTAACAAAGCACCAGGCCCAGAGCCTGAGAACAAAGGACAGTTTCAAACCACTCACTGGGCATGGGCTGCCACCATGGCACTTGGTGTCCTGGATGTGTGATCTGAATTTTCTGCAGCTGAATTTTTTGCTTCTGATTTTTTTTTTTTTTTTTTTTGCATCTGAATTTCTTACATCTTAATTTTTTTTATTCTAAATTCATGAACATAATTTAATTCAGAAGACAAAAAAATTAAGATACTTGATTTCAGTGCAAAAAAATCAGTGCTAGAAATTCAATGGCTTCTATAATTCAAAATCCGATGAGACAGATTTACTTCCATAGAGGTGCAACTGTGGGGTTTGTTTTCCCTCTAAATTCCCTCGTTGTGTATCACGTGATGGAGGGCAGGCGGGGTGAGGATAACAATCGCACCCTCTTCTTACAGGCAGCAGAGGAAACGGGATGCAGGCTAACTGTGACAACGATACCGCTTTTATTCACGGTTTTACTACAAACAGTGGCAATGACATAGAGCCACGTTAGGCCGTACGTGGCAGAGTCTGTCCCGGCTTACGTGAACCGGTGCCTTCGTGTGGCGGGAACCCCGGCTCCATGTCGGTTTGTTGTTCGGGTTAGCTGCCTACACAGCTAGCATCCTGCTTCTGTTCACGGTGCAGAGGGAGTTAGCCTCGGAGGAAACAGGCAGCCGTTATCCGGTGAAAGGGGCTTCAAATCTCTCCCGGGACAGTGTCACACGATGGACAGGGACACGCCACTGCAGGGGCGACACAGCTGGTGAACCTGTGGCTAGCATCAGGCCTGAGTACCAGCAGCCTTCCACCGCTGCCTCCTTCCCTCCTTCCCCCTGGGCTGCCCCTGGAGTACAAACCCTCTCCTCTTCTTCCATGATCACAATGGAGCCGGCGCTGAACCCGCTGCCCCATTTCCCAGAAAACTCCTATAAAAGTAAGTACTTATGCAGAAAGTGAGATTTAACTGTGTAAGTGCTTGTGAAGATGTTGACCTCTGACCCCTCTGCTGCCTCCAGTGACTGAGGAGGACGTGAAGAGGCTGATTGAATTCCGTGCATCCAACGAGGCTCTGTTCACAGGGAAGAGAAATTCAGCCAAGATTGCATGGAGGTATGAGTCTTGGATTTGCTTTTTAAGTTTGTCTCAGTGCGTTTTCAGTCTGAGATGACCTCATGTGACCCTTATGTTTTTATCAGCACCATCTTAAAAGGCCTGGGTCTGGAGGGGAAGCTCACAGCAGACCAGATTGCTAAAAAATGGGACAACCTGAGGACAAAATACAAGGTAATATCAGTTCAGTGATCAGTTCAGGTTGTGAGCTTCCTTATTGGCAGTGAGAGATCCGGGGCCGGCTGAAGTCGCTGATATTGCTAAGATTTCCAGTGGCATTATTGATTGTGCCAGTTGGTCTGGTTCATTTATCATTTCCCTTATTGATCCCTGATTAACTTTCTGTGCTGAAGGAAAAGTCATTTTACATATTTTTGTTATCAGTGCAGCTGTTTTATAATGTGAATGCAGTGCAGAAACGGGGTAGAATAATGACATAGACATCACTTTTCCATTCCTATTCAACCCATAAAGACCCAAACATCCACTGCTGTCCAAAAGCATGTGCTGATCTAAAATATTTAATAACAAAAACTAATTCTATCAATACATTGAAATAATTTAGGTAAAATGCAGTTTCTGAGCTTTTTCTTGTCATCATATATGACACATTTGGACATTCAGAGTCTCTGTAGTGAATATGTAAACATCATTATCCTCTCTTCTGCAACACTGATTAACCAACAAAACCCATGTGGTTTGACCAATGACAGTAATTGTTCAGTTAATTATATATTTTGTCAAAAAAGTCACTTTTTCTTCAGTTTTCTCTGTTTTGATATAATAACCTTTGAATTTACTCTGAGCTTTTCTGAACATTTACATGATAATTGAATTAAATATAGGAAAATACCTTCCTGAAAATTGCAAAATGGAGAGTATGTTATAAATGGTGATAAATCACTTGGGAAAGACAAGAAGTCATTTGAAAGTTGTGACAAACATAGTTGTGGGTCTATAAAGGTTAATTTGGAAATATTACAGCATGCTGCTGGTGTGTACACATATATAAGATGTGATCATTTTATACTTGATACAGTGCACACTATTGACATATTTGTGAAATACAGCCATTTGACTCTTTCTTCCTTCCCATAATGACTCTTTGTTGACAGTTTACAGTAGAATAGATGCATGACTTTGAATTTGAAATCACTGTTTTGCAATGCAAAACTATTGGGGAAAAACATGGTGGCATCTTTAAAAGGAATTGGAATACTTGGAGGCAGATGGTTCAGCCTAAACTTACTTGCTCTTGGAGATATTCTCCTTGCTTAGATTTGAGAATGTTGGATGTCATTGTCATGTCAACTTTTTTTTAACAATACCTGGGTGCTCAGCTTGGCTACTGAATCTCTCTTAAAGTGAGAGATTGAATTTTTTGTTTAGATTTTGATGGTATTATGATCCTATGAATAATTTGTTTTTTGTATCTAAAAGCAGCACAATGTGTACCTGTAGGTGCAGATATTAGTTTAAAGCCTCATGTTCTTTCAGGACCTGAAACAGCCCTACCAGGGCCAAGACAACATTGGGGCTGTGGTGGAGTCATGGCCTTGGTTCCACATCATGGATGAAGCGATGCAGGGTCGTCTTTACAACAGCAACCTGGTGCTAAGCCCGGAGATCCCTGGACAAATTGTTCACCGTGGCAACAGCCAGGTCAGCCAGAACCAGGAGAACACCGACATCCTTGAGTTCCTCATCAAAACGGAGATGGAGGACACAGTGGCAGTCGAACACACAGAGGATGATGGTGCGGTTCACACAGAGGCTCCTCCCATTGAGGGAGTCCCGATGGGTTGGAGGAGGATGTCTGAGTGCACCTATAAAAGTAAGCATTGAAAATGTTGCAGCCCGGTGCTTGATAACGATAAAGTGCAACAACCTTAAAACTCAGCAGTCCCAGTTGAAGTCCTGGTTTAGTAATTGGGTAACTTTGAAATAATAAATTAATAAAAAATACATTTTTAATTAAAAAAAAAATATGTAAATGATATTGTTTTCATCGCACAGAAGACCCACTGTCTTCCTCCAGCAAATGTTATGAAATGTAAACCTATTGACGTTCATATTAAATGTCTGAAAAAAATGTCCATGTTAACAGTGACAGAACCAGAAACGGAGAGAATGATCAAACTTCGAGCTGCAAATGAGGCACTCTTCACAGGCAGAAAGCATTCGGCAAAGCCTGCCTGGAGGTGAGTCAGAGTTTTTGCTTAGGGAGAAGTGGCTTTTTCTCCACAGAGAACAAGGTACCAAAATCAATGTCAGATGAGTATGTTAACTGTAAAGTGTGTTACACTGACAGTGATAAACCCTCAAAGAATTGTTATAACCACAGTTGAATGCCATCTTTCTATTCATGGTTGTCCAGCTGTTAACAGTTTGGTCCTCTCCTACTCCTGTCTCCTGTCCTGATTTTAACTGTAAAGTCACATCAGCTAGAGCTCTGTTTGTATGTCTATGGTTTTCAGTCAGGGTTTTGACCTAAGTCATTTTTTCTACAGAGCCATTTTGTATGAGCTGGGGCTTCAGGGAAAGGTGACTACAGATCAGTTAGCCAAGAAGTGGGACAACCTGAAGAGGAGATACAAGGTTGGTGTAACCACCTCCAACTCCAAAAGACATGACTCTGTGACAGTGTTCGTGGTCATCATTACAACAAATTGTGAACAAAGTCTTCAATCACTGTATAGGTTTTGTGCTGTGATGCACATGTTAAAACTATTAGACCAATGAAATGATATTGGTTAAGAGGTCATAACACTGAGTCATGGATAAACAGGAGTTGATGTTGGTGGCAGTTTGACAGAAGGATAAGGTCCCTCTGTGGACAATCTGTAGAAGTTTTCTATCTCCATCAGGAGCTGAAGTTTCCAGCTCGAGGTGTGGAGACGAACCCGAGCTCCTGGCCCTGGTTTTATAGAATGAACGACGCCATGGAGGGCCGGTTCGCTGGAGCAGCACCCATCCTCACACCTATTGTGGAGGACGAAGACGAATACTGTGAACCTCTGTCACCAACCCCCAAGAAACGAGCCAGACGGACTCGAGGCGGGATGGCTGAATTTCTTACAGAGTCAGAAATGGACTTACTAGTCGATAATGAAGAGAAGAATGGTTCTTCAGCTCTGGGAGATCTGCACCGGATGACTGAGTTCACCTACAAATGTAAGAAATGCTGTTAACACATTTATGTAATACTATACAAGACTATGCATGTTTCCACTTTGTTTTAATTTGTTTTGCATCCATCCATCTATGAGACACCATTATTCCCCATTTAATAGTGGTATGAATCTCTTAATCCATCTATTTATATTAGTGTTCATGGACTGATTTCATGTTTATCTAATCAGATGACATGTCAATATCACTGTTTGATGTCATACCTCTCGTCATCCTTATATTTTTACCTGAATGAAAACAAAACAGTTTCACCTCAAATCTAAAAATACTGATTTTAGATTTTGATTATTTTTTGTGATCAATTTTGCAGTGACAGAAGATGACACAAGGCGGTTAATTGAGTTACGAGCTGCTAACGAGTCTCTGTTTACCGGGAGGAGAAACACAGCTAAACCAGCTTGGAGGTAAGAGAGGAAAAAATAAATTATTTTTACTTTCTACCTAGATATCCAGTCATTTCTTTATTGTACATTTCTAAATTATTTTTTCACAATCCCCCCAAAACAATGTAAATATGTAAAAGCATTATGTTAAGTTATAGATTTAACTGTTTAATAAGGGATAAATCATATCAACCAAAAAGAAAACAAATCCCATATTAGATAATATTATCTGGAATTAAATCACAAGTAAAACATTAAATATCTTCTAAAGTAAAATTTTAAATTGCCAGTAAAGCAGACTTGTGCAACATTCCAGGACAATGAAACAGGATGGTTTTACTTAAAAATCCAAACATTTTGATACAAATATCCTATATATTTTAATTTCCAATGCTAATTTTAGTCTTAGTTATTGTTAATTGTAATAAATACAGTAAAATGAACCCATCAACAGAAAAGCAATTGAGTAATTGTCTGTAAATTTGCTGAAACAAACTGCCTTAATGTAATTGATTTGTTCTGCTTCATCCTCAGGGGAATCGTGAAGGAGATGGGTCTGACAGGGAAGATAACGCCTGACCAGGTTGCCAAAAAGTGGGACAACCTGAAGACCAAATTCAAGGTGACGCCTCAGCAGTTTACTTTGCACTCGAGCCTGTCTGTGCAAATCATTATAAAACCATGTTGTCGGCCACAGTTAAGAGCCCTTTGTTACATGTCATTCTGCAGGACCTGAAGTTTCCTCCACGGGGGATGGAGGGCCAAACCAACCCCGCATCCTGGCCCTGGTTCCAGTTAATGAGTGACGCTCTGGAGGGCCGACTTACAGGGAAAGCCCCCAGGGTTACGCCCATCTGGACCAATGAGGAGGACGCCGTTTTTGGCTCATCTCCACCTGCTCCTGACAGAGACTGCTTGATGGCAGAGAGGAACAGCATGTCAGAGCTGGAGAGCATGGTGGGAGGAGACAATGCAGAGGCTGATGGGAATGTTGTCTCCATTGACGCCAGCGGGGAGGAGTGTTCAACCCCCTCAGACCTTTCTTATAAAAGTAAAAGACATCTTCACTTTGTATTTTTTTGCCAAGAAAGGGAGGGAGAAGAGATGGTTACATGTTATTAGCACACGTTTCTGTGTTTTCAAGCTCTTCAGTTGTCTCCCTTTAGATTTAAATTTTAACTTGGATCTAAAATGGTGAGCACTGAGATGATCTCTATAACTAAATCAATGAACTCTATTAAAAGTGGTAAAATCGCAAGGTTATATTAAGGCTGGGCGATAAAACAATAACGATATATATCGCGATATAACTTTTCTTGATAGAAATATGAGAATTCATTCCATGTTTTGACAGACGTAACAACAGCCAATCATAATTAAGTAGTGCTGCACTGAACCAATCACGCTAGAGCCACAGAAAGATAGGTTGACGCCCACAGCACAAGAGTAAGAGCAGCCACAGCACACGTTAATGTTTAGGGTACAGCCGAAGGTAGTGACTGTTCCCTCTGGAGAAAAGGGGACCGAGAACTGGAGCAACCAGGTTACTGAAAAGTAGGGTACAAACTGTTTTGGTTCGGGCCTTTCAGTACAATATGGAGATACATGTAGAGTATGTGAAGAACGCAGACACTCACCGTGTAAAGTTGGCAAGAGATTCACGCTTAACGGCTCAGTAGATCCTCAGTCAGTAATCACTGAGACACAAATTGCAGCTCTGTGCATCTTTGGTAACACAGAGAGGAAACTACAAACTTGTTTTCATCCAAACAAACGGTGCTTAACAATCAGTAGACGGCATTACCTCAAATGTGGATTCAGTTAGTGAGCAAAGGTTTAGGGACCATCTGCAAAGTGGTGACTGGAAAATTTATACATAGTTAAAATTCAATAACTTGGTTTCTACTCAGTGAAATGGCACCAGATTTATCTCACACAAACATGAACCCCTTGTGCACACACTACACCACTCAGATTGCACAAATATCATACACAGATTAGACAAAATATAATATAAGTTACATCTGTATTTAAATGGGCCTATATAGTCTGTCACCAAATAATGCATTGCTTGCTTATTTGTCTAAGGGTTTGTTTACATGTTTACAGGGAGAAATATGATATATACATATATATATATATCCACATACATGCGCGCGCGCACACACACACTTATCCATTTTATTGCCTTTCCACACGAACCTTGAAACAGAGCGTACATAATATGTACCCGTTTATCTGAAACAGTTGTATAATGTTCTTCAGCACATCTGTCGTGTTCAGCGTCTGACAGAAAATAAGTCATATTTAAATCAAAAATAACCTTCTGATGTCTTCATAACTAACTTAAGAGTAACACAATTTTAGCTTGACAAAAAATAGTGGTTTGATTTATATCGTGATATATATCGATATCGGCTGATATGAAAAAAAATTATCGTGATATGATTTTTTTTCCATATCGGCCAGGCCTAGGTTATATATACAGCAATGCTTTAGAAACAAAGGCAAGTTACTGTACTTTACACAAACAAAAAGAGCGTTGAGAGGAAGACAGACAATATAAGTTAGAGCTATTAAAAAAAGATACCGTATTTTTCGGACTATAAAGCGCACCAGATTTTAAGGCGCAATATCAATGAACGAGTCTATTTTCATACATAAGGCGCACCGGATTATAAGGCGCATTAAGCGAAACAA
>JAPQRP010000025.1:21860345-21872601 GCA_037367295.1 Apogon hyalosoma
AGGTTGTTGGCTGTGCTGCTCTGTCCTGTTCAACCACTTGTGTTTGTTAATACAACCAACAACTGAACATTTTAGGTTATCAGCTTGAAGTTTGGACATATTTTCAGTATGGACTACAATTGCTGCTGCTGACATGCTGACATTATATGTGCAAATGTCATGATGTAACTAGTTACAGACACAACAAATTAAGAAGGAATTCAAATCCACTTAATTTTTGCCTAAATTAATATAAAGATAGCTTTACAGCAGCTGGAGGGTTCAAATTCAAACTTCTGGAACTATTTCACTGCAAAAAGTGTACAAGTGTAAAAGTGTGCACCAAGTGTATTTTTCTCATTTCAAAATGTCAAAATATCTCATCACACTTAAAATAAGGCATAATCACCTAAAGAGCAACTTTTCAGTGAGATATAATAACTTATTTTTAGAAAATAGATCTTGCAAATCTTATTTCAAGAAATCTTACCAAGATAATTTTCACTTATTCCTTTGGCAGATTTTTTTTTTTGCTTAATTCAAGCAAAAAAATAATGAGATATAAATATAATGAGATATTTTGACTACAATTGAGAAAAATATACTTGGTAAGATTTAAATTTTTTTCCCCAGTGTATAGGGTCCAAATACACAAATAAATGTACCAAAGACTAATAAAAGTGGCTTTAACAAAATATGACCCCTTTAAAGCATTTACATCTCCGTCTTAGTGCATCCCTAGTGTTTTTCTAATGATGCAGAAATCTGAATATGCAATCAGTTCCTGCTAATTGAAACAGAGTGATTCATGACCATCTGAGCTGTAGTGTCACAGTGTGTGATCATTTGTTAACAGGTTAAATGACGATGCAAAGAAGCTGATAGCTGAACTTGGAAGTTCTGCTGCCCAGTCCCTGGGCTTCAGAGACAGCTGGGTATTTGTTGGTGGGAAAGGAGCAACAGTTCAGAACAAGTTTGAGAAGGTAACAACTACCAGCAGAATTGTATCTGAATCTATTTTATCTTTATTTTTAAATCTTTCAAATATCACTGAAAACAGTGACCTTCATATTCACTTCTGTTTGAGATGACAGTTTAGAAGGACTAAAAAATATTCAACATTCAGGAGCAGTTTCTGGAATACACACACTTAGACAGTACTAAAGCTGATAAATAAACACTTACTTAAAAAAAAGTATTTAAAAAATGCTGATAATCAAATTCAGAATATCTGTTCTTAAAGCAGTTGTTTTAGTTTTATTAGTTATTTAGCCTTGTTTCATTTCATTGCAGTCTTCCATATTTTTTTGCAATTTCAGAATCATCATTATTATTTCATTATTCCAGGTAATTAAGAATAATCCAGCAAACAATAAATATCAACATTGGCCTGAACTTATCGAAATGGCAGGATGCATCCCCAAATACGTGGAATGATGCTGGTTTGTCCTGGAATGATGAGCAGGAGAAACACAGCACGTCAGCGATAACACTGCAAGAGGAGCCGAGCCTGTTGAAAATAACGCATGAGAATCAGAAAGGGCTCAGCTATCAGGACTGGATGGACTAGCTGGTCTGCTTTGAGGTCTTCAGCTGGGCCCATTCTTCATTTGAGGTCACAACATGGGAAAACAGTTGGTTAATGTTTTCCCAACACTTTTATTTTCCTTATTTGTACTTTGCACTCCTTGAGATGGACACTATGTTTCACCAGCAGGACTGCACTGCATCATCCACCCTTTATATCATAAATCAGGAACCTGTGTGTTGTGGGAAACACCAGAAAAAGGTTAAGTCTTCAGTAACTGCAGGTGACAAGAAGCAAAAACAATGAGGATGTGTCTGAATTCACTGCTAAAGGACACCAGCAGTGAAAGTGTTTCCTCCAACAGACACAATCAGCTCCTCTTCATGTAGACCTTTTCTGCTGGTTTTTGATCTGGTTCTGTTCAGAGGAATCTTGGTATGACCTTGTGAGCTGACAGCACCCCCAGTATTAACATCTATTTTAATCAATCATAAGTCATTAACTGAGGCCGTTGCACATCACATGACATCATAATATGGTTCTGAGCTTTGGCAACTTCTTTTATAAATTCTTTTATTATTCTTCTTATTTTGTCATATTTTACTTTAAGTTTATTATTTATTCACTATTTATTCGCATAAACTGGTCTTGGTGACACAGATTACTTTTTCTCATGCTACTTTATAATTTTCCCAGAAATTCAGTAGACAACCAAATCATCACCTGGGTTTTTGTCAACAAACCACTGCATGATTTTCATCTGTTGATTTCTCTCTTGTTTTTCTCTTCCTTTTTGTCTCTTTACAACCTGCAGAATATGAAGAAAAAGATACTTTTTTTTGCATCCAGCTGGGAACCAACTGGCAATGCTCTGAACTAGTTTATTTATGGTTGAAATGCACACAATGGTTTATTATAAGATGCATTAATTGGAATGATCCCTGTTCTATATCAGTGGACAAGGGTTAAGAGACTTCTTACTCTAATGTGTAAATTTAAAAAGTCAGATATCTGCGTATTGTCCAGCAGAATATTGCCAGGGGTGGATCACAGAGTTCTGAAGCTCACTGCCTCATTTTAGACGTAACTAAACACTGTACAGAGTTATGCAATGCAAATGTTACACATCACACCAAAACAGACCGGTACCTAAAATCATTTGTGTTTTTGAAACTACTACCATGTATTCTCACTAAAATGTTGCGCTTTTGAGAGTCATAAGGTTCTGTCAGAGTTTATTTGTTTTGTTCTGGACTTTGCAAAATGGGAATCAAGGTTGTCAGGGAAATAATTTATGTCATAAGTTGAAGTCACTTTGTACATTATGGAGTATGTAGGTTCTTCCTTTTACACAGAATAAGCCTGGCTGCTTCAGTAAAACCAGTTACTGACATCTCAAACTGTACTTTAGAATACTTGTACTGTTCTGTATGATTTATGGGTTGTTTGAGCCACTTTTCATTTCTCAGCAAAGACAACTGCAAGAGAAAATCCCAAAAGACATGAAGATATGCAGCCGCTTCCTGGTTAGATTTCTTGCATTTGTCTTAGTTTGGGCTCATTTTGAACCGCTTCAGTTGTATCATGTTTAATTTGGTAATGGATAGATTTGCAGAATATGAACATATTTTGTTTGCAATGCATTTTGATCAGTTATCATTTTCTGTATTGACATGCAGTACGAGAATATTTATATTTGTTATTTGAGAGAAATGTTATCATTAGTTTCTTGAATAAACAAAAATGTTGACTGGACTCCACACATACCTACCTAGTTAAACAAGTGGTCTTGAAGGGGTTCTATGTAGTGCTGATGTTCCAAAGTTTTGTACCTGGACACACTCAGGACAAAAAAACTACCAATAAATCAGCACTAATGTATCCACAAACTGTATCACTCACTGAATAAAGTATAAAGTTAATTGTGCACACACATCTGTTTGATGGTTTCATGGTTTTCTTCTTCAAACTAAACCTCATAGCTGCTTATTTTGACCGTCAGTCAAAATAACACTGTATCTTCATGTGCTGATAGTTTACATTATAGCTCATTTAGCTTAGCTCTGTTTTTAGACAGAAAACAGCCACAGTAAAACCACAAATGACTTCTTTTCTGTTTGGTTTGTGTTGTCAATAGCTGCACTAAAGATCTATATGGAATTGTCCAAATAAGGTCAGAACTGTCACAGTTTAGTCTGAACCATAGATCAACAAATGGCAACTTAGTAAAGATAATAACACACATAATAAGTTTATACCTTCATAAGCCTCATAATCAAACTCACTTGTGTTGAAGAAATGCTGTGATTTCTTCATCAAACTCCATTCTTTTCATTTAGAGCTGTGTCCAGTGACGGAAACAAAAACAGTGCTTCTAGATTTTATCACTTTGTCACTTTCTTTGACTCTAAAGTGGTTTCCTTGTGGTTCTCATCCTGTCTGGTCACATCCTGACTATTCGGTCAAAGATCCTGTGGCTTTAGTTTTCTCTAACAACACTCACTACTCCCTCTAGTGGTCACATAACTCGCTCAGACCACCCATATGAAAATATTCAGTTCATATCTATACAATCCAGTGCACGGCTCAATAATTTAAAGGTGTATGTAAACAGACAGGTGACAAATTAAAAGAAAAACCTGAACACAGTGGTCTCTTCCAGGATAACAATGCCCCTGTCTGTAGTACACAAAGGTTGACTGAATGATTGATGAGAATGATAATAAAGTGATTCATATACCACACCTCAACTAAATCAATACCCATGAAACGTTTTGAACATGTACAATGCTCTCCACCTCCATCCATATGAGAAAATGTGTGTTTTTACAGTGATATTCATCCCTCCAGTAGAGATCACAGTGTAGAATAAATGCCAAGGAACACTAATGCTGTTACTAAAATACCTAATGTTACTTTTTTTTATTTTATTCTCCATCTATGTGTATGTAAGGATGACAAAAAGTCTCCTTTTTTTATCTCAGACTTGGACAAAATCTTTATGTTCATTCATTTCTCCATCAACAGCAGGCTTTACTGTTTAGGTTTGCAGTAGGAGTTAAACTCTGGTTGGAGAAACTGCAAACAATAGATGTGGTTTTTAACTCTAAACAATATCCTTTTCCCTGGAAAGGTGTGACTGTGATATCTCCAGACTGTTAACAGAACAAACAGTCTGGCTTTTATTATTCACATCCTGCTGCCACATTAACATTGTTCCTGGTTATGCACGTAAATGCTACATGTGATATGAATATAATGTTTGCCAACCAGCTGATTCTATTATAGTCTGCAGAGCATTCTGGGATATCAAGGACTATAAAATAGAGCCTTTGAACATGCCTGGATGATGACCAACAGATAAGCTTTGTATGAATTCATTATCATGCAGGCTAACACAGTTATACTGTAACCCTTTATATGTGTTGGGGGTGTATGCAAAGTTTGGATGTGATGTGTTTCTGTGAAGTATCTGTGCTCAGCTGTTTGTTTTTCAGAGGCTCCATCCTCTTTTGATTGCATGTAAACCATTGCTTTTTCATCCATGAGGGAGGCGGTTCAAAAGTTCAAAAGGTTCAAAAGGTTCTTTATTTTGTCATTCATCAGTACAGGTACAAAAGAAATTAAATATTGTACCCCTAGGTCATAAGCAGTGTACAGTCAAGACATTATCAATAAAACTTGCATACAATAAACTAAAAAGCTAAAAATGGATGAGATCAGGTAAAAATAGATAAGATAAATAAATAAATAAATAAATAAAAACAGCCGCGACATTGGGTGTGCAGGAGGACTATAAGTGTGCCAAACAGTCCGAGATTATTTGTGTTTCATAGTGCAAGTGTGGCCTCCATGTTCACTATTCGCACAGCCTGGGGGAAGAAGCTGTTTAAAAATCTGCTGGTCTTGTAGCAAATGCTTCTATTTCTTTTTCCCGATGGCAGTTTCGAGAAAAGGCTGTGAGAAGGGTGCTGATTGTCTTTAAGGATGGCCACCGCCCTGCAGATGCAGCACTTCCTGTATGTGTCCAGCAGCGATGGGAGGGGGCACCTATCCTGCTGGCCGTTTTCACCACTCTGCTCAGCTGATGCCTCTCCTGTTCTATGCAGCTGCCAAACCAGGAGGTGAGGTTGTGTGTCTGGATACTCTCCACAGTGCCCCTGTAGAAGGTGGTCAGGTGGGTGGTAGAGAGACCCTTCCTGAGTTTCCTGAGCAGGTGAAGTCACTGCTGGGCTTTCTTATTGATGGCGGCAGTGTTGGTGGTGAAGGATAAATCCTCTGCCAGATGGACTCAGAGGAACTTGACGCTGCTGACCCTTTCCACTGCAACACCGTTGATGGTCTAGGGGCTGTGGGCCAGCCTGCCAGTCCTTCTGAAGTCCATCACCATCTCCTTCCTTTGCTCACACTGAGGAGGAGGTTGTGAGACTTGCACCACCATGTGAGCTGCTCCACTTCCATCCTGTATGCAGCCTCATCCTCATCCCTGATGAGTCCCACCACAGTTGTGTCATCTGCGCACTTAATAATCTTGTTGGTGTTGTGGGAGGCAGTGCAGTCATATGTAAGTAGGCTGAACAACAGGGGACTCAGAACACAGCCCTGGGGGGACCCGGTGTTCACGGTGATGGAACTGGATGTTCTTTTCCCCATCCTGACTGTCTGCTGCCGCTGTGTCAGGAAGCTGAGGACCCAGTCGCAGATGCCAGTGTCCATGTCCAGTGACCTCAGCTTCTCCACAAGTTGTTGTGGGATGATGGCTGAGTGGTTGAGTGATGACTCCAGGTTATTGGTCAGTTTTTTTATTTCACTGCACTGAAATAGTGTTATTCTGAATACACTCCAATGAATTAAAGCAATCAATCAATCAATCAAATTTTATTTATATAGCACCAAATCACAGCAAAAGTTATCTCATGACACTTTACATATGGACCCGGTCAAATCCAGAGCATTGTAATTGGAAGTTAATGCTTATCTGGAAGAGTTCACTTCCCTGGAAAATAAAGAAAGTAATGTTAACTGTACTCCTCTGTGTTTAACTATTTACATATGTTATTACTTTTCTATTTAGAACTGATTAGTGTGTGTTTACAGCTATAAATAATGTATGTCTGTCAATCTTTAGCTTCAAGAGCATAAATATGAAAACCACTTCTCACCAAACTAGCAACAATGCATTATTTTGTGTTGCAGGGATGCCCTCTGCTACACTAGAAAACCATGCAATGTTTTTCAGTACATTACTAAAGAAAAGAAAAGAAAAGAAAAGAAAAGAAAAGAAAAGAAAAGAAAAGAAAAGAAAAGAAAAGAAAAGAAAAGAAAACTATTCCTAACTAATTTCTTTTCTGTCCCTGGGCAAACTCAAAGAAAATATGTCAACATCACAAACAAGTACCAGTACTGTCTTCTTTGCAACCAAACAAAAAGGAAGACAGAAAAAGGGCAAATTAGAGTAAATGTAAAAGTTTACAGACTTAAAAATATACATAATAGAGAAAGAGAACAAAAATGCATTCATTCATTTTCTGAATCTGCTTTATCTTCACTGGGGTCACGGGGGTCGCTGGAGCCTATCCCAGCTTCTCATAGTTGAAGGCGGGGTACACCCTGGACATGTCCCCAGTTCAATACAGGGCTGACATATAGAGACTAACAATCACCCTCACATTCACACCTATGGGCAATTTAGATTAACCAATTAACCTATCAGTGCATATGTTTGGATGGGTAACTGGAGAGAACCCACGCAGACACGGGGAGAACATGCAAACTCCACACAGAAAAGTCCCACCCCCATCGACTGGTGTTGGAATTGAACCCAGGACCTTTTTGCTGTGAGGCACAAGTGCTATCCACTGCCCATAAAAATTCTTATATTTCAAATATAATGTCATATAAACACAAGAACTGAGTTAAATATTATGGGAAAATAGGTCATCTTCACAGTTAAATTGTCATTATGAAGTTGTTTCTTCATTCCTCTCCCATTAATCACATGATGAGGTCTCAGATTATATAAAATTGGGTAAAAAGTGGTTCAAACTATCTTTAACTCATGCAGAAACAACAAGAACAATTATCTCATGATACCATATGTAATAATATATCAGAGGAACAAATCAGTGATTTTACTCCAATACTTGAACTAGGCTGTAGCGCTAATACTTATGTACTTTTGCTTAGTACTTTGTATGTGGTGCTTTAATTTTTTTTCTGTAGCTTTATTGATACTTAGTACTTGGTACTAACATACTGGAAGAATGTGAACAATTCTTCTTCCACTAGTAGAAACAATGATAAAACACTACTAAAAACAGCACTCACATGTTCCATGAGTCTACACAGTCTGACAAGATGGATGTTCCATTGTTTGTAAAATGTACATTTACACATATACCATTTTGTCTCTCAGTGGACTCTAGACTTGTTCACTACTGGGGAGTGTGGTACTAAAGTGGATGCAAAGGAGGAAAACTTTTATTTTGGGGCCCCCTAGTGTCAGCATCCGGAAGAACGTTTTGGCAAAAAAGGGCAGCTCGACCATTATATTACCAAATTTTAAACACTGTCCTTGCAAGGAAGAGCTTCTATGGAAGTAAATCTGTGAGAAACTGTAGCTATTTTATTTTTTACTGCCCCCCTCATCTCCTTTTTTAAATGGAAACTCTATGTTTTAACCCTTATCAACCCCTCATGCAATTTTTGTATGTTTTTGTCATTTTTCTTTTTTGATTTGGTGATCGTTATGTCTGTGTTACAGCTAACAGCATATTTTTTAATTTAAAAATTTTTTGGACATATTTTTATCATATACAATTTTTATGCATTTTTTCCTGCATAAATCTCTTAAACCACTTCAGTTCTGCTCAAAACTACATGTTCGACAAATTTCAGGATTTTAATCGTTTAAATACTCGTTTAAAGGGTGATTCCACTCGTGTTATTTAAAAAAAAAAAAATTCACTATATAAGATATTTTCCATGTAATACATGGCGGAAAAATGTGGCATTGTTTTATGTCAGAGTTTTGGACGTGTCAAAGATTAGCCATAATACTGATTTTATTGATTGATTTGAGCAGTGCAAGACTCTCATGGCAAAATATGCTTTCTAAACTTTATCCAAATCCTGTCCTGTTTTAGTTATCTGAACTTTTTTTTCATTTTCACTCAAATTTGTTTTACAAAATGGTGATCCTCATCTTATCTTCACATAGTTAGGGTTAAAGCTGCTTTTGAACCAAATGGTAATTATTGTAAGTCACTGTTAGCTCCAAATTGCCCTTGTCCTGATTTTTTCTTGAATAAGTTTCAGCCTGAACGTGAGGAATGAACACATATTTACAAATGAAATGAGGTTGACCTTTGTTTTTGCATTTTACACACTGTGCCAATTATTTCTTATTTGGGTTTGTAGAAAGAGACAGAACCTATTTATTTGTTACATGCTTTTATGCCTTTATTGATACAAATAGCTATTAATATATGTTTGTGAGAGAGTTTTCATTTGGCGATACATATCTGTACTATAACAGTAGAAATCCACGCTGATGTCCATATAAATAGCACTGTAACATACTCTTCTCCATACTCTGACACATACATTGTATTTATTTTCCAATGTCTGTATCTCCCTTTTGCAGATAAGATTTGATTACTCATCCTGAAGATGCACAGGTGATGATTCAGAGTTTCTCCCCGAGTCCAGACACAAGGTGGAGCTTCACACCGAACACCTGCACTTCTATCAAGGCTTGTTTCTTTGTCTTGTGCCCAGCTATACTAGTTTTTCAACATCAGTGTTTAAGATCATAATTAGCGGTGAAATGTTTGTACAAGCCTTTGTAAAACATCTGATGTCTCCTCTTGGTTTTGTCGTTACAACAGTGTGGCAAACATTTTAGAATGAGTTAAACAAATAAAGGTGTGAGTGCAGGTTTAATCCAACTGAACAGACACATGTGAGACAGCGTAGGCACTGACTGTGGGCTCCCACTAGTTATTACAGTGACTTTGTGTATGTGTTAAACAATTCTGCCTTTCTGTTACACAGAATTACTAAAAATGTATGTGTTTAGAGTGGGGCATCATCAAGTCAGTCCTCTGCATTCGTCTATCTGCTTTAAAGGAGGGAGTGCATCCAAACTTACAAGAAAAACATAATATAAAAAGGAAATAAAACTCGAATAAGTTTATTCCTACAATGGCTGCATGAAACCTCATATTGTAAATCTGCTGATTACAGCATCTACAGCCAGTTCACAGCTGTTTAAGTGGAGGAACCTGTTTCTGATCATACTGTCTGATGCATGATGAGCACTGAACCAGTTATCCAAACATTACTGCTACAAAAAAGGTTTAGATGCATTAATGATGAAATAACTCAGGAGGTCAGTTACTTGATAACATCTGCTGATAGCACCTGCTTATGTAAAACACCAAGATTTTATTTTTATTTCATATTTATTTAACCAGGTATGTCAATTGACAACTGTGCCAACAGGCAGATACGAAGCGATCTGACACAAAGAAACACGTAGAAATGGATAATACATATGAATCCAGAAAGAGAGAAATGTTTGCAGTATTTACAGTGACATACAGTATGTGAAAAAGTAAACAACTAGAATCAGCAAAACTCTATATATTGACATATGAAGCAAACACTAGAAGCAAGTGCAGTGGTTGTGCACTATTGAATGTTTAAAAGAGGAGAGTGAAATGAAGGAGCTAAGTGTAAAGGTCTGATTTCAGTTATTCACAACAGAAAATTAAAAAAAAAAAAAAGCAGTAATACAATTAATGAGAACAAGTCAGATGATTAAGATAGCATTGCCCCAACACACACAATCTAATTGCCTGTCAGATGCCCTGTCTTGTATTTACATATTTCTAACACCTTTTTAACACTCAAATATGCAGGTGTTGAATAAAATAACTACCAAACTGTCTCAGTGGTTTTCACTTTCCACTCAAAATAAAGTCAGTTTGTCTGAAAACCACGTCAGCTCTTTTTGAGATGTGAGTTAGTATGAATCCATTTAAAAAAACTATTTGTTTTCTTTGTCATTCAAAACCATTCTTTTTCAATACACCAATGACAGTTTAGTGGTAGAAATGCAGCCTTGAAATCCAGTCATCCTGAGTTTAATGGTTTAATATTTTCTATGTTGTTCAAATTTGCTGTTTTGCAGAATTATTTATTGCCACATCTATACTGTTATGCTGCCCTATTGTTACTAGCTACTGTAGTTTTTCTCTTCAGCAAAGAACACATCTGATTTCTTCAACTTTTTGACTTTTATTAGGTTGGCAATCTGCTCTTTATGACTGCACCACATCAGTACTTAGACATCAGATACTTCAGGTTAGGACCAAAAATGGGTCAGAGAATACAATATAGCGATATAAGAATATATAACATGTGAATTCATGTTAAAATAGAAGAATAGAAAAAGAAATATAGAATAGTTTATTAGCCCAGAGAGACCTCAAATGGCAAAACTATGTAAGAGCCCAAACAAGACAAAAACAACATACAAGATTAAAATATCATAAAGATGTTTGGAAAAATTATGCAAAGAAGAGACTTGAAGAGACTGTAAGAAGTAGTGCTGTTAGAATTTCATTTATTTGTTTAATTTCTGTTGATGCCAATTTTCTCTTTGTGATAAATCAACAGACAAGCAAGACAATCAAGATTTAATATTCACTTCTTTACATTATCACGGAGAGAGAAATTAGTCACTCAAGAATAATTTTTATCCTCAAGGGACGAACTATTTCTTCATTTTGGACCATGAGAATGTTCTGCTTTCATTTCCTCTCCACGTCCGTGTCCACCTCCTTGTCCTTGTTGTGGTCCTTGTCCTTGTCCTGGTCCACCTCTACATCCATGTTTTTTGTCCTGTCCACCTTCACAGCCTTTTCCCTGAAAACATGTGAATAGCAACAGTGAAACCATTGTAGAAGCAGCTGGAGAAAAAAACTGACCAATATAGCTGTCATTCAAAAACATACCTGGCCCCTTTCCTGCAACAGATCATGTACATGACATTAGTTTGGTGTTGTGAAATGAAGCACGATATTAGAAATCACACTTTAAGAACTTAAATGATGTTTTACCCCAGGGGGACCATCTCCGCGTGCATGATCAGGTTTACCACCTGCTATGGGGAACAAAAAAAAATGATATGAAACATTATGCTTCAAAATATTTCATGACTGAAATATCAAGAAATGCAGAATGGAGATGACTCTCAACAACACAGGTCAGCTAGCACACAGTACCAGATAAAACTATAACAGACAAAAATGTTATGTAATGTTTACTTGCAAGTCCTGTGACAATTCTAACTTCATGGACAATAGCATGAAGAAAATGTCGAAAATGAAAATTGTTTAAGACTCCCTGGAAAACTCTTCTCCAAAGAAAGAGAGTGGACATACAGTTGTGCTGTCACAGTAAAAGTTTAGCTAAATATGTCAAGATAATGCAGCCGACTACTTTCAGTATGACATTAAGCAACAGCATTGTTTGTCCAAAGTTAAAAACCAGATTAGAGCTGCAACTATGAAGCAAATGATAGTCATCTGTAACTTCAACAGTTATTATGATAATGAATTAATCAGTTTGAGTAACACTTGAGATACTCAAATTGATTCTAGTCTCCATCCATCCATCCATCCATCCATTTTCTGAACCCGCTTTATCCTCACTAGGGTCACGGGGGTCGCTGGAGCCTAT
>JAPQRP010000025.1:21872701-21885014 GCA_037367295.1 Apogon hyalosoma
AACTCCACACAGAAAGGTCCCACTGACTGGTGCTGGAATCGAACCCAGGACCTTCTTGCTGTGAGGCACGAGTGCTATCCACTGCACCACCGTGCCACCCATAATGAATGATAGTGAGGGAAAAAAAAATTTAATTGACTTACGCTTTTCCATTTTGTCTTTGATGACAAGTGTAATCAAGGTCTTTTCCTACAGGAAAATAATACAGATAAAGATTCAAAATATTTATATTAATAGTAAAATATAATAACAAATTACAGTGCACATACCTGATATAGAAATGTTGGTATTTTTTTCAGGACTGTGCGTGCAGTCTGTATTTATAAGGCATCATGATGCGTGAAAACTCTGGGTGTGTTCACACTGTACACAAGTCTCGTGTTTGGACATGTGACTTTGAATTATAAGCATGAGCTATAATAATAGCTGATAATAGCTGAACAGGTTGGTTATGATTCCTGAACAACAACAGACAGTATTTTTCCATCTTTCATGACAACTCACAGCTTCAAATGAAAATATTGTCAGTGAAATAGAGCCACTGAGGGCAGGAATATAATCCCAATTGAACATTACTGACTCCTGTGCTTCACTGAATGATCAAACTTTGTCTTTATGATCAAATGTTTTCCACCTCAAGGCTGTCTACACTGTTTTAGTTGAAAAAAATACTAATGAAAAATGCTAATGCTGTCAAAGTGCATTTGAAAAATATATTACACACATTTGAACAGAACTTATAGTTTTATAAATGAAGAAGAAGAAAAGGTTAAAAGGAAAAAATCAGCCTCCTGTCAATATCCTGGTCTTTTTTTTTTTTTGGAAGAAATAGAGATGGTGTGCTGCAGCCAGACAAAAAACAATTCTGTTACCAGGAACAAGCCCCAGAAGCCAGGGTCTGCTATTGTCTGGATTCATCAGTACCCTCAGTAAGGCTCCTCTGCACTTCTGTAAGGCACCATTAATGCTGAATTAATGTTGACTTTTTTTTGTGGTAGGACAAACATGAATATTTCATCTGAATGACACAAAACCACATTCTGCACAGTTTACAAAGGCCTGGTTGAAGAAAAAGAGGGTGTGGATGCTACACTGACTTGTGCTGTTGCCACTTGTCTGCTATTTGTTAATTTCTCTAAAATGCAATAACAAAGACCCATTACATTCAGCTTGTAAGGCTCTCCTGTTTGTTGCACAAGAAAATTTCATCAAAAGCTTTTCACCACTTTGTATCTTCAGTCCCTGAACATCTTTTAAGTGTTTTTTTTTTTTTTTTTTGGGGTGGGAAGGGTGCAAGAATAAACATTTTAATTCAGCATAATTGAGATTCAAGATAATAAGATACCAAACACTGTTTTCTATTATAATTCAATATAGTGTAAAGAGCAGATGAAATAATGGAGCTGTGGTGGCATATCAAGACTCAGCACTGTCCATATGCAAACCCCTATATAAAAACAGCCACTGGAAAATGCAGGTCCATCGAGACAAGACAAATGGAAAAATACAACCACTTATAATTAATGTAATCCTGGCAATGACCCCATTTTCTTTGTAACCATTTTCTTTGTCAGCTAACACTGCAAGAATAAACATGATATGCTGCACACTGATACCCCTTGGCCAGAATGAAGAGTCAGACAGACAGATGACAAAACTATGTTAGTACAAAACAACACCCTCACATTCTATCTTTGATTCTATCGTGTTTAGGACACACCTTTCACTGTCTTGCAGTAATTATACACACCCTGATTAAACCGTCACATCAGGTGATCCTGGTGAAACTACACCCTCACTATTATCTTAAATGCTCTGTATCTGTGTTGCAGCTGTGACGTAAGTCTTGTCAACTAAAATATTTTCATGTTTTTTTCTTTTCTTATGTTACGCCTGATGATCAGGGGGAAATTTTGATTGTCTCTACTGCTTGATATTCTGTATGTGCAATGTAAGATTTCACATTTCAAATTTAAACAGCTTGCAAGTTAAATACTTGTAAAATCTCAAAATGACTCAAAACTCAAACAAAGTTGTTTTAACTTTATCTCACTGTCACCCAGTTAAATGTTTTCTCCATTAAACTACCTTTCTGCTTTCTGAGATTCCTGAGGATGTTGTTTATCACATTGATCAGTTTATTACAGCACAGAACAAATTCCATGTACAGTGAAGAAAAAAGAAGAAAATGTACACTACACAGAACCAGTGATTCTAGTTATGGAAGAACTAAAAACATAATGCCACACTGTGAAATACTCCACAACAAGTAAAAGTTCTGCATTGAAAACCGTACATTGGTAAAAGTTTTTAAACACGTGTATTTAACGGACAGTGTTTTTTAGGTCGCTATATTTCTAAGTAAAGGATCTGACATTTCTCATGGTGTACATTTCAACAATTTGACCGTAGCAGAACTAAAGTGATATATTTCTTTTTGCACACAGACATTTTCCCACTAGGACCTCAACTACAGAGTCTGATTGGCTATCACAGCTCAGAGCCCGCCCATAAAAAGGCAACTGGATATCTGATTGGCTGCTTCAGGAGTGCTGGGAAGATGCAAGGAGTCAGAGAAATAATTTTAATAAGATAGGGAATGTCACTGCAAGAGAGATGGGAGTCTTTGGTTTGAGAATAAGTCCCTCTGTGGCGTATCCAGATATGGCCCCTTGGATGCTGGTATGCCCAGATGTAGACTGGCATCTATTAGAAGCTAAAGGGAAGGAAGAAAAGATAGACCTAACAAGTGCATTCTATGATCATGTAATAAATGAATATGGGGCGTTTACAGTTATTTACACTGATGGTGCCAAGAAACCTGAAACAGGAGTGATAGGATTTGGGGTGGCAGTCCCATCAAAAGGCATAGAGTTAAGCAGAAGAACATCTGATAAATTAGGGGTCTACACTGTGTGGAGATGGTGGCAGTGTTGGTTGCTTTGAAATGGATTGAAAAAACAAAGCAAGATAAGGTGCTGATATGTTCAGACTCAGCTTCAGTCCTGGCAAGCCTGAAATCATTCAGTTCTAAAAACTGTCAAGATATATTATTTGAGGTACTTAAGTCAGTCACAAAAATAACAAGTCGGGGGGGGACAGGTTAAGTTTTTGTGGGTCCCAGCATATGTAGGGATAAGGGGGAAGGAAAAGGTGGATAAACTGGCAAAGAGAAACAAAAGAAACAAAGAAACAAAACATAGAAATGCATATTAATTTGAGCAAGACAGAGGACAAATGTGAAATATGGGGGAAAGGTATACAAATGTGGCAAGAGAGATGGGATGGAGAAGGTAAAGGTAGCCATCTATATGAATTACAGAGGAGTGTAAGAGTAGAAAGGATGGGAAGTGGAATAAGGAGAGAAGAAATTATATTGACACGATTAAGACTGGGGCACTGTGCATTAAATAAAACAATGAAAATGTTGACATCCCTCACACAAATAGGTTTGTGTGAGGGATGTCAGGAGGAGGAGTCTGTGGAGCATGTTATTCTTAGGTGTAGTAAATATGACACATAGAGAGAGGAGATGAAGAGGAGGCTATTAGAGTTAGGAGTAAATAAGTTCACACTGAAGGGGGTACTAAAAATGGATGAGAGAGCACAGGTTAAGGTACTTATGTTTTTTTTTTTTTTTAAAGAGCTCAGGGGTATATGAAAGGATTTGAGGGATGCTAGGGTTTATTGTGGAGAACAGAAGGTAGGATTGAAAAATTAGGTGAATAGATGTTTTTTGTTTTTTTTTCCCCAAAATTATTATTATTATTATTATTATTATTATCATTATTATTATTATTATCAGTGGAATAAAGAACGGTTATCTTTTGTCTGACCCAAATTTCGGAGCAAAAGGTGGCGGTAATGCACCAATAAGCTGGGTGCCAACCGCCATTAAAAACGAGGAGGAAGAAGAAACAGAAGTAGTAGCAGCAGCAGCAGCAGCAGAAGAAGAAGAAGAAGATGAGGAAGCTGATTGGCTGCTTCAGAGAGCCCCTCCCCGTGCCGTAAGATTTTGATTCGGCGCACAAACAAATGATGTGTGTTATTGAAAGTGAAGAAATGGGTTTTGTTTAAGAATCTTCGGAATAAATTAGTTGTATTCTTTTAATGTTGTCTGACAGAACTTTAAAATGGCTACGTTAGTTCTGGATAATGGAGCCTACACGGCGAAAATTGGATATAGCCAGGAGAAAGTCAGGTGAGCTCGTTAATGTTAGCAAGGATGCTAACGTTAACGATAACAATAATAAACGGACGCTGAATGAGCTTTTATTAATTTTTTTTTAATTATCGATATTCTTAGTGGCAATCCTCTTTATGTAGTTTTGTGTACTGCTCGAACACACCGCAAGGAAAAAAGTTAAACCTGTTGTGCAAGATTTAACCCATAAAGACCCAAACATCCACCGCCGACAAGAACCATCTACTGATCTAAACTGTTTAATACCTGCTGATCCACCAACCCTATCAATACCTGCAAATAACTGGTGTAAAATGCAGTTTGTCATCTTTTCATGGTCATCAGATATGACCCATTTGGACGTTTAGAGGCTCCGTAGTGAACATGGAAGCACCATCATCTTCTACAACACTGATTCACCAGTAAAACCCATGGAGTTGGATCAATGACAGTGGATGGACACACTGGGTTTATGTTCAGTTCATTCAATTAATTATATATTTGCTGAAAAAGTCACTTTTTCTTCAGTTTCCTCTGTTTTGATATAATAACCATCAACCAATCTGAACGTTAATGAACATCTAAAGGATCAATAAATTAAATATAGGAAAATAACTGATTTTCACTGAAAAGAAGCAAAATTCCAGAAGATAATACAATGATAAATGGTGATAAATCACTTGAGAAAGGTTAAATGGAGAGAAAAATTAATTTGGGAACTGACATAAAAGTAGCACTGGGTCTTTATGGGTTAAATTCCCACCACGCAGCACTATTTCAGAGTAGCAAACGATATCATGAACCAAAATTATGTCTAATAAACTTTCGTAGATTTAGATTCAGAAAAAGCAATAATAGTTTCTGTACATAATGTTCTTGTTATTATTTAGATGGCCACCAAAATCGGTGATTTCTTCACAGTCTTTCCTGTTCTCTCTGTCTTCATCAGTGTCATCCCCAACTGTCAGTTTCGCTCTAAAACGTCCAGACTGAAAACCTTCACTGCCAATCAGCTCGATGAGATCAAAGATCCCTCTGGTCTTTTCTACATTCTTCCTTTCCAGAAGGTGACAAAGAATACCCACACATAGAGGCTACAGTTTTACATAAAACATCATGTCTGGATCTGTTTTCAACATTTTCCTTTTCTCATTTTTCTTGTCCCAGGGTTACCTGGTCAACTGGGATGTTCAGAGGAAAGTCTGGGATCATCTCTTTGGAAAAGAAATGTTCAAGGTGTAAGAGCTGCTATAGTTTTGAAAATTTTATTTTTACTATCATTAGAACAGTCAAAATTTGCAGAAGAGAAAAAGTTATTTTCTGTGATAAAAGAATACATGAATACATTAGAGCTTCATCAGTGAGTTATATAGATTTAAAAATGTCTTTACTACAATTTGGTGTTTGTTTTTAAGTCCACAAGTGCCAAAATGGACCAGATAGTTTTAGAATATTTTTAGTACAAATTTTTCAGCAATTATGAAAAACTTGTTTTACAGAAGCAGGAAAATGTGGGATGAAAGACTGGATGGTATCAAAAATGATGTATAAAGCTGTTTATTAACTATCCCAAACTGTCTAAATTACTTTTATTTTTGTGCACCTCAAACCTTTTGTGTGAAAACAAAGGAATTTTTACTTTGTGTTGAATTTGTTGTACTTTTAATTTAGTTTTGAGTTTTATTTCAAATGATAAAATTATATTTGTAGCAGTAGTATGAGTTTTAGTCGTGGTTTTTCTTAAATGAATGAATTTTGTCTGCAGTCCCATTTCATAATAATTTGGGCTGTCTGATATAGTAATTAGACTAATATTTGATTTCACTGTGTCTTCTTCTGCTGTCTGACCAGGTGGATTTTGCAGACACCAGTATAATTATCACAGAGCCATACTTTAACTTCACATCCATTCAGGAGTCGATGAATGAAATCCTATTTGAGGAATACCAGTTTCAGTCAGCTCTGAGGATAAACGGTGGGTCTGACAGTTTTTTGTTTTTATTTTTTCAGCTGTCTTTTAAAAACATTTAACCCACTTCAAAAAAAAATTATATATTAGTATGCTATTCAAGTGAAATATATCAAAATATGGTTTATTTTGTTCATATAGCCAAGATTTGGGGTTCTCGCTGAATTATTAACTTTAAGGCAAAATAATAGCTCAAAAAGGACATTTTGACTGTTAATGTATCGTGAAGTGAACCACATTTATTAATGCATTCATTATTTTGACTTAGATGTTCAGTTCAGTCCAAGTTTTAACAAATTCAAAATAGTTCATTTTCCACAGTGTCAAATTTCCTCTGGTGAAGGAGGGCTAGGTGATATCATTCACTGAATCAGCTGTCAGCAGAATCAGCTCCAGACCTTTGTTCAGAATCTACTACTTATCAACCGGTAATGCTGTGTGAAAAATGTTAACGTTTTTTGTGGTTGCCGTTTTTCCAGCGGGATCGCTAAGCGCTCATCACTATTTCCACACAAAGCCCTCTGAGCTCTGCTGTTTGGTAGTTGACAGTGGTTTCTCCTTCACCCACATCGCCCCCTACTGCCGAAGCAAGAAGATGAAAGATGGCATTCACAGGTGAGAGAACCTGGCAATATGTACCAGTGAAAAACACTTCATCAATATCAATAATATTTGATGGAATTTTTGGAGTATTTAATGGTTATGAGCTGTATAGATGTACATGGAATATTCTGGCCATATCACCTGCCCTTATCTAATGGTCGTTTGGTTTATTCTGTATCACAGGATCAATGTTGGTGGGAAGCTCCTGACCAATCACCTGAAGGAAATAATTTCATATCGGTAAAACCATTCAACAAGATCTGTTAATGTAGGACTTGCCTGGTTTTTTATAATTTTTAAATGCACTGGTTCTTTCCACCAATAAATGGAACAGATGATATTATTACAACAGTAAAATTAATAATTCATATATGTGAGAGCAGTGTTGTTTTTTCAGTCATCCTGAAAATAAATCCTCCTGCTCAAATAAATATTTCAAAATAATCTTCCTGTTTCTTGTTTTTTTTAGCCAGTTACATGTAATGGATGAAACTCATGTGATAAACCAGGTGAAGGAGGATGTCTGCTACGTCTCGCAGCAGTTTTACAAAGACATGGAGATTGCACAGTAAGTCAAATATGCACCAATGTCAAACACAGGACAAGGGCTATGGTATTAATCAGCTTTTCCCCTATTATTGTATTACTGTAACAGCTCAAAATAGTTAGTCGTTTCAGTAGTTAATTACACAAAAATGGTAAAAAGGGAACTGCTAATTTAATTACATGTATTTCACTACTGTACACCGCTTCATCAATCCTGAGCTCAGAAAGTCTTTGATTGCATCTGAATTATTTCCTCTTTGTTTCGTGTTTTCAGGATGAAGGGGGAGGAGAACACCGTGATGAAGGATTATGTCCTTCCAGACTTCAGCGCCATCAAAAAAGGTTTCTGCAAGGTGAACATTGTCTGTTTCTATTTGATTTTTAAAGGTTCAATAGTGGATATTTAGCGATGTCTAGCAGTGAAGTTGCAGACTACAACTGACTGAATATTCTAAATCTAAACAGTGGACCTTTACATCTGTTTTTCTTCCTGAATCTTTTAGTGACTGTTAACTGCTTTATTGTTGCCATTTGCGTTTATTTTTTGTTGTCCTTGTTTTTTTGTCTTTATCAGCCAAGAGAGGAGATGGTCTTTACTGGAAAGTACAAGACAGGAGAGCAGATACTGAGATTGGCAAACGAGCGCTTTGCCGTTCCTGAGATGCTCTTCCACCCGTCAGACATCGGGATCCAGGAAATGGGCATCCCTGAGACCATTGTCCACTCTATCCAGTCTATGCCAGAAGGTGTGTAGAGTCTCTTTTTTATTATCAATAATTTCAATAAATACTAATAACAATAAATACTGTATACAACAATGTACACAACAGAATTTGGTCTCATCTCTCATATTCCCCTAAATTTCTGCCTTTTACTCTCTACTACATGAATAAAAAAGGAAAAATAGATTAAGAAATTGAGTTGATTTTTAAAAAACAAAACCATATATTAACATACCATTGGAAGTAAATGTAGCATAGGTACTATGCTCTTTTATTTATTCTGAAATAAAAGCATGAAAAGACCCTATTGTGCTGAAAAAATCCTCTAAAATGTAAAAAGCTGAATACTACAAAGATCAGACTTTACCAGATGGTTCTGAAAAGTGTAAACTCTGGTGTTGAGTAAATGACAGCTTTTTATTTACTGTATTTTTTTTAAATATGTGATTCACATTTCCACATTGTGCCACTAATGGAGTTTTCTGTCGACAGAGATGCAGCCCCACTTCTATCAGAACATTGTCCTGACAGGAGGAAACACTTTGTTTCCAGGATTCAGAGAACGACTTGAGGCTGAACTGCGATCACTTGTCCCCGCTCACCTGCCAGTGTCAGTCCTTCTGCCGGCAAAGTAAGTGACAAAAAAGTAAACATTAGATCAGTCGGCACTGAGAAATGAGATGTTTGTTTGTTTTTTAATTAACATAAACTAAAACTATTTAACTGAAATAAAAAATCAAACGGCAATTTTCAACATAGAGTTAAAAACTTATGCCATATGATAAATGACAAACACTGAATAAAATGAAATAGAAATGATAAAATGATAGAGACAATGTTTCACTATTGTTAATTGTTCATGGTGTATGAGATAAAATGTCTTTGAGGAACATGGGGCTTCAGTCAACTTCTATTAAACTCAAGTAAAGCCAGTCAGTTTCATAAACTACAAATACACATGAACTCATAAAATTAACAAATGATAAAAACAAACTGAAAGGTCAAAAATAACAACCATAATAACAGCACAGACGTCCTGTTTCTCTGGTGCTAATGTTTTTATTTTAACATCTGATTGTCTTGTAGTCCGATCACTTACTCATGGGAGGGAGGGAAGCTGCTTGCCCACAGCCCAGACTACGATGAGATGGTGGTGACGCGGGAGGATTACGAAGAAAACGGACATTGTATTTGTGAAGAAAAGTTTGATATTTAATGTCCTGTCATCATGGATTTGCAAAACAGATATGACTTTTCAAACCTCACTTCCACTAAATTAAGTGGATAGCAGGATCAGCCTTTAAAATGACATAGAAACGGTAAAATGAATGTGAAATGTTATTTTGAAGCCAGTTATATTTTGTTAAATGGCTAGAAATGCTGTGCTGAAACTACAGACTGTATATTTCATGTTTTTTTTACATATGCGTTGCTTTTCTAATCTGTCAAAAGGTGTCAGTGTTTGTTGTATCCTCAAATACCTCTTGTAAAGATGTAAATGAAGAGTGTTTCAGGTGATTTCAGAGGAACATGGTAAACCTTAGTTAATATACATAGTTTAAGATTTGCCACATTTGTACTTTTCTGGTTTTTACATTTCTTTTAGGGATGTCCTGATACAACTTTTTCACTTCCGATACGATACCAATATTACAGCCTTGAATATTGGCCGATACGGATATCGATCGGATACGATATCAGCACAAATATACATACTTTTATTACTTATTTTGTAGTGTGGAATGTTAGAAAAGGCTTGATCAAGTGATGTTATTCAAACAGAACAAGTCAGAAACAGTAGGTATGAGAAAAACTGACCCATTTATTATTAACCAATTGGCTACATAAATTTTAACCTTCAACATAATACCTACAGTATTCTACAACTGAATAAAAATAAATAAAAAATAAATTCGAAGACCCTAAAAAATAACCTAAATAAATCCAATAAAAACATATTATACTTTTAAAGTGCAAACAATTCAAGTTAACTTCAGTTATTTTTTACTGTCAGTATATGGTGAGAACAACCGAGGGTGGGGATAAAAACAACAACACAATATTATCCACTGTCCAACTGCTCAAAGTTAAGAGTTCACAGCTCCAGTTTCACTGACTGCCCACAAAACCCACAAAAACGTGCGGGCACGAGTTAAAAAAAAAAAAAATTGGGGTACGAGCCCAGGTAAAGTTAAACGAAGAGCGGACGGGCAGTGGGAAAGGAAATGAAAAAATAAAAGCAGATTAATGGATGGAACCGCGGTTGATCCACAGCTAATTTGTTTTATTTTGAAGTGAGCTTTACATCCGGTCACATATCATTGAGCAGCACTGATGGCGTGAGTTTTAGCCAAAAATAAAGCCCTTAAAAGTGATTTACTAAGTAGACTGTGTTTAATCAGGCCTCTGGTTGCGGGTCTAATGTACGTGGGTACGAGTGGGTTTGTAAAGTGGACCGTGCAGGACTCTGTAACCCCGGTACTTCAGTCACATGACTCTTAGTTCACCTGTAGTAGAGCCCCTGTCCAGTTGATGGTGAGTCTACATTTTCGTTACTCATTGTCAACTCTTGTCCTGTTGTTTCACTGACTTTAGCCTAAATTAGATGCTACTTTGCTAGCGCAAACTGTCAGATAACAGAGTCTCCTTAGTTCTTTTCAAAAGCCCAGTAAATGTGATGGCATTGATAAACGCAATGAAAAAAGAGGGACTGGTGTGGTTGAGGATGACGATTAACAGCCATCATTTTAGATGTTTTTGAACATTAAGTACTACCAAAAATTATATTTGAAATGACGGATAATAATGTGTTATGACGGAATTTTTACGACCCTCCGTCAACATGACGGACAATAAAAATGTCTAGCGCAACCTCTGCCTCCATCTCCACTTTCTGAGTAACAAAATAACAAAATTAGTGATTTTTGTAATAAGGCAAATTTTGCAACATTGATTTGTTTAACTTGGTCAGTTTTAGCATCATGAATAACTTTAATATTTGAATGTACATTTGGGCATCTAAATATATTTTAAGAGGGTTTAATGTTAACTTGCGTTTAATGGGAAACTTCTGAAAATCCAGTTATTTGCAACAGTTCATGATTTAAACCAACCAGTCAAAGTCTTCCATAGGAGCATGTTTTTAACAGTGGAAGCCTACTTTAAACTAGAGCCCGACCGATATGGGATTTTTGGGGCCGATACCGATATTGGGGGCTAAAAAAAAAAAAAATTCAATATATCAGCCGATATCCGGTATTGGCCGATAACCGATATATGAAATAAGAACATTGATCTACACAGGATATAATAATCTTATAGTAGATAATCGTGGATTAACAGTTGCATAAATCTTTGTTTATCTCACAGAGATAATTGACACAACTTTCAATCACTGTATAATAATCTTATATTAGACTAGTATGTGACCGGTGGAACCATGGCTTCTAGATGTGGTAGTTTTTATGCTGGGGAGAGCAGACTTATGAAAAAGATGTGAGTCTATATTTTATAAGTAATGACATAAAAATAGTTTGGTAAATCATTCTTTAAAATGTCAGTGACACCTACCTTTAATGAATCCAACGACCAACCAAGCTATGAATCACAAAAATAATTAGAGCAGAAAATATTACTAACCACAAAATTATGTTTTCCCTCACAAATTTTGATGTGTCTGCCTCAGGGCACTACAACTTCCCATGTGGACTAAGGACTAAACTGAGCATGTGCAGAGTGAATTCGGTGAGTCTAAAGTTGTTCCTGATTGGAGCAATTGTAAGTGTTAGAACTGACCTGTGTGACAACTGTCCCTGGTCTCCCCTACACTACTAATACCTAGGCGTGCCGGCAGAATGAACTGTGAGGTAGACGGGATGTGGATGTGTGTGTGTGGGGGTGAATAGTTCATAAGAGTGGGGCGATAAGCGGTAGCGGTCCAAGATTTTCGGATGGGGGGGATAAGCGGTCCATCCTTGTCTGAGCGTGGGGGCATAGTGGTCTGTGATTCCTTAGTTTAAAAGTTAAAAATCAGGTTAGAAATCCAGGGGTAATAATGGACTCAGACCTAAACTTTAACAGCCACATTAAATTAATAACATCATCAGCCTTTTACCATCTCAAAAACACTGGTAGAATCAATGGTTTACTGTCTAAACCAGACTTAGACAGACTTATCCATGCATTTATCTCTAGCAGGTCAGACTACTGTAATGGCCTTCTGACTGGACTCTCTAAACCAGCTGTAAGACAGCTGCAGTCCATCCAGAACGCTGCTGCTCAGGTCCTGAC
>JAPQRP010000025.1:21885114-21910498 GCA_037367295.1 Apogon hyalosoma
GGGGGGTGATAGCCTCATTGTCAGAGCAGAAGTGAAAGTGAAACTGACGCTTTTATATTCCTCTAACTCTCCGGGCTATACACACACACACACACACACACACACACAGTAGCAGCAAAAACGTTAATAAATCGGCTACATATTGGCCGATGTTGATTAATCGGTGATGCTATAATCGGCCCGATAATCGGTCGGGCTCTACTTTAAACACGTTGTTGCTGAACCGTTGAACCCCTGCATAACCATGACATGCACATAAAAAAAAAATCTTGTGGAAACAGGGATGATCAATGAACATTTCAACAGTGGACTTAACACTTGTGGTGTTTATGAAAACAAAATATATATTCTAAATCACTGAGTGTTCATATCTGTCATGCTTATGCTGCCGTCTTTTTTCTGTTTATTTTGTTTTCTCATTATGAAAGTAAAATGACCGCAATCTTATGTAGGGAGTTCACGGTACTTTTCATAGACAAATGTTTCTGTTTCTTTTACTGTTTGAGGTTGGTTCCTCCAGCATCACATGAGCTTTCTGAGATGACTTTACTTAGCTTTTAATTTTATTACTTTTACAGATTTTTTTCACGGTGGTGGAAACCTATAAAGCGACACGAAAACACGCGGTAGGGGTTGTTTCCGCGGATGATGTTTCGTCAACAGTTCATACTTTAGGTGGACGGTGGGGACAGAATTAGATGCAACACCGGAAGTTTGGCCGTTTACTTCCTGATGTGACTTTATTCAATGCAAACTGAGCGGGTTTGTAAGTTGAAGAGGAATCCAACCTTTAGGTAAAGTTATCTCTCACAACACTCATTATTAGCTTTATTTTAGCAAAGATGAGTTGATATTTACATATATTTGACACCGTGCTTGTCTACCTCTGTATGCTAACATAGCTAAAAGCTAACGCCAACATAGGGTGCTCGGTTCGGGGACTTTCTGCTAGAATCTGCGTCAGGTTCCTGTAGGTTAAGGTTCGTCCTCTACTTAGATCATGTATGGAATCACTAGGATTGTCTTCTTTATGTTTGATGATGCTCAATTTATTTGGAAACGTAACTGCTACTAGAGTCTTTGTTCTGTTTTGCTCTTACTTAATCGAAAATGAATGTCACCCAAAGGTTTTAACAGAACGACCTAATGACAGCCATCAGACATTCAATGTTCCCTAATGACTGTTGCAGAGCTACAAGGCTTATTGGATTACGTTTTTAATTTTTCCTCCTTATAACCATAAAGTTATAATTACACATAATAATATTTTGGAAACTTATGTATGTATATTTCTTTTACTTTTCGTATTGATAATATTTGTCTAGTACATGTTGTACAAATTGCTGTTCTAATGGTGTCTTTAATAGAGTGCTACTTTTTCTGTTACTTGCACGGAGGAATGTGATTGTGTGTATTATCGGACTAAGTTCCCATGTATAATAGTAAACTGAGTATCTTTGTGCTGAAAATCAAACAAAACATTTTTAGTTTGGGGTTTGGAGAACAATGATGGATATTTTTCACCATTTTATATACATAAATATTGCAGTGATTGAATAAAATCACCAGGTCAAATTTCACAGGGATTGGTTTTGAACAAAAGGGTTAGGGATCCTAAAGGGATTGATGTTACTGGTGTGATTGGTTATAATGTTATATATTATTCTCTAGGGTATTTAATCCAGCTTTTCTCAATATCTTTTTTTTTTTTTTTTTCATCAGATGTTTTCTTGCATAGTAGGTGGGTGATGAGTCTTGAGTCCAGGTGATTAAAACACAGGGGACTAAGTGAGTCCACAGCACTGGAGGAAGCCATGGGTGACCCGTTAGACAGTCCCTGTTCATCCGAGCCAGACAGTCCTGGAGGTCTGAACCGAGGCTGCCTCCTCGATCCTGCAGACGAGCACTTCCTGGATCTCTCTGTCATTGTCCCAGAGACACCCAGGTAGTGTGACAGTGTTGTTAAACTGTAGGCTAGTGGACCATTCAGTGATTAGAGTAACCAGATCACAACAAATCAAGTGTGGGACAGTGTAGAATGCACTGCAATGCCAAGAGGTAGATTTTTATATCAATCCAACTAAAAAACAAATTTATTTACAAAATAAGGATAAAAATAGTCCTGAATCTGTTCATCTGTCATTCTAATCATATTCATATATTCCTCTGTGAATAAGCATTCTAATATCATGCTTAGATGTGATAGTTGTAGAAAAGTTCATAGACTGTTTTTTAATGTTTTAATGAACTGATAAACAACCGTTGAGGTTCTCAGCTTTACTTCTCTACATCTTGACAGTTCTTTTAATAATAATGTCATGCCTACAGATTTCTATATTTTTTGTATGATTTTGCAAGGCCAATTGACACCCTTTATTAATGAAAGCCTTCACTATACATGATGAAATTAAATGGTCATTATACTCTGTAACAGTAGAACAAACTACATTTGAAGAAGCTGTAATGCAAATAAATGAAAAAAATTATGTGATATACAATAAAACTGACTTAATCTGTGAATTGAATCAAGATTTTTGGTCATATCACCCATCACCGCTTATTGATCAGATCCAGACATAGAGATTCCATAACGACTCTTAAAATTTGTCTGTTGTCAGAAATATTTGACTTAGAAGTTTGTTCCAGTTTTTAATGTATATTTTTTTCACACAGCCCTCTTGTTGGCAAGCGCAGAAGGCTCCGTCACATCGCAGAGGAACATTTTAGCCCAGTAAGTCACACTGGTGGACTTCGTCAATTAATCTGTCAATGATTTTATTCATTAAATGTCAGAAAATTAGTGTTTCCCAAAGCCCAAAATAATGAACTTGTATGTCCCGTTTGGTCCATATGCATTTACACTGAGAAGACATGAGCAAAGTCAAATTGGTTATTGGTCAAATTTAAGAAAATGGAACCAAAGAATTTTGAATGTATTTTTCTTATCAACTTAAACTGCTGAATCATGTGACATATAATCAATTAACTGAGTAAAAGTTGTATAACTCATGTAGGCTTCAATCACAGTTATCATTCACTGTGATGGTGGTGTGTTCAGGGCTGACTGCGGTGTTTTTCTGTGTTCAGGCAGCAGCTAGCAGTTTGCCTGGGTGTTCACCACATTCCAGTAGCAGTCGGCAAGGTTTATCACGGAAGTCCAAACGTAGAAGACTTACTGAGTTGACAGGAGAACCAAGCCATGGCTGTTTTCCAGCATCATCCGTAGAAGTCTTTCCTCTGGGCCACTGGCTGGAGCCCCCGCCTTCATCCGCCTCCTGTTCATCCTCACATCCCTCCTCTTCCTCCTCATCCTCTTTGTCATTGTCCTCGTCGTCGTCATCCTCGTCCTCCTACCTCACACCAGTGTCAGAGGAAGACGAGGTTGCCTTGACTGTGAAAGGCTCCTCAGCAGAAGCCAGTCCTGCTGCTTCTCTCTGTGTGACTGCTTCACCCTCACAACCTCCACGGCCGTCCAGCTCTGACTCTCTGTCCTTCTTGACAGCAGAGGAGAGGAGATGGCTGAATGGAGAGCAAAGAAACACCTCAACAGGTGAGGGGGAAATGTAATTTCTGTGTACAAACCGAGAGAACATATAGACGTCAAGTATCAAGACAACTGTGGATTATCTTATCATTTTTTAGTAAGGTCATTCAGCCTTTTTCTGATAAAATCTAGTGGGGAACCTGGCCCGGATCTTTTTTCTCGAGTCCCAAATAATTCTTCACCTTTCACTATTGAACTAAACATTTATTGGCACGTGTTGTAATTTTCTATCTTAAGTGAATAATGTTGTAGTGTGTCTTCGATGGATGGAGAATCTTTAAATCGTGGAACTAAAGGTTTCCCTCAAAACCTTGCTTGTCTGTCATTGCACCGCAGTATAATGACCTGCAAAAGTTAGGTGATCTACTTGTGTTAAAAACAGGCAGTTTTTACATGTCACTTTTCTCCACATGAAGTGTGGTCTTTGTGCCACATGCATCCTTCTTGTAATACCATGGTAACATGTCTGAGCAAAATGAAAAAACTATACACAGTTCCAGGGTTTTTTTTTTTTTGTTTTGTTTTTTTTTTTAAGTCTGTTTTCTAGACCTTGAAAAGTCTGGAATTTTGTATGAAAGTCTTATTAATGTATGGAAAAAAGTTTCTCTCATAGTTGAATTTTAGAGTAGGCTCAAAGGCACAAAACCTTGTAAAACAGGAAATAAGGAAAGCATATAAAAAAACCTGATATTATTCGGCTAACCAGTCGGTAATGGAATGATACCCAATCAAAGCCCATGCACCCTACGTGTTCAACTTGAGGAGGTTGTCATTCATCATGTGTCTGAATCCGGGAAGTAAACATTACACTTGTGGGAAGTAAACTACCACGCACTCCATGAGAAGAAATGATATTCATCCATCTATACATTCATGCTTTTATACTTCTGGCTGTGTTTCAGTGAAAGTTGTTTGTGATATCCATGCACTTTTGTGATTTTCATATGTTTTTAAAAACATTTCTGTCAGTAAAACAATTTACTGTGAATCATTCATTCATTCATACATTTATTAAAATGAGCTTTTCTACACCACACAACAGGTACAATCTCAACCAAAAAAGTAGGCACGCAAGTATAAAAGTACGTAAGTCAAGGTCTTGGGGAAAACAATTGCAGTTTGGAAAAAGTCTGGAAAATGTCTATGATTTTTATTTGGATAAAGAGTAAGCACCCTGATTTCAGTGGACATGGACTGAGTTTCACAAGACATTAGTAGTTATTGGGGAGAGTTCCGATGATGGAAAAATGCATAGATGATCTATGCAGGTAACCTTGGCCACAAGATAGGATGATGAAATTAATCAGAAAAAGGGTTTGAGTTTAGCTGAAACATGCAGAATCCAGAAGTTAATTGTAACAGGAATATAATAAAAAAAAAAACAGGACTCAATAACTAACAATATTTTGTAATGTCTGTGTAGGTTCTCATTTGCCCAGGTCATCATTCTTCATGGTAGTCCCTCTTGGTTCAACTGGGCCTAAACCAGTCCAGTTGAACCGAGAAGAACTACTAAGAAAAAAAAATGTTTTGTCATCTTTTTCTACCCGGGGAACTGAATGAAATCAGAACCAAGTTAGTAGTTTACTCTGTGTCTTTGATTGGTTGACAGTTTTCAGTTCCAACAAATTTTAAGGTTTTCTGTTTAGTACATATCTGATATGATGCTCATTTCAGTTCAGATCCATTAGTTTGAGCCATACACTTTCCACTCCACTTTTCACATTTTGACCCATGTGTAACCCATCCTCTTTGTGATTAATGATGGGTGGATGTCAGTGTTAATGGGGTACTATTATGACAACTAACGCTATCATACCGATAACTAGAAAGCCCAGAACTGACTAAACAAATACTGGTTCCACCAGGGCCTTTCACGTTTTAGCAGTAATTACTGGGGACAAATAGGGGGTATTCATTTGGTTCCAATCAGAGTTTGAACTCTCTGGTTCTGATTGGTGGTTAATTTTGCAGAACTGGAGCAGATTGTCATCAGTGATGATGAGGAGGCTGTGGTTCGTACAGCACAGATGGAGGAAGATGAGGCGTTGGCCCGAAGCCTGCAGGTAAAAACAGTCAGGCTCAGATGCAAAAGACTGACTGATGTTTGTGTTAAACACTCATGGTGTTTTTTTGTGTCACAGGCCCAGTTTGACAGAGAGGAGTCACATCATCACCAGTATCATCATCATCATCATCATCACCTGCAGAGCCAGCACAGGGTGAGGCCACCTCTCATGATGGAACAGTTTTAAGATAAGGTTTAAAGATAAAACAAACACAACAAGCTTGGGTTGAAAAAACAGTAAAATATTTGCCCAAACCAAGTTTATTGTTGTAAGACACTAATCAAATAACAAAGGCTTTCTGAATCCAGTGCCTGACTAATGGCCAATGTGAGCCCATAGAACTAACATTTAAAAAAAAAAATACAATGAGAAATCCTACTTTAGAATACATTCAAGTCTTATTATCTAGATTTACTTGTAAATAATTGAGGTACATTTTCATAAACGTGTCTTAAACCTGTCATAGTTTGTCTTAGTTTATGATTCTTGCCTTGTTGGCCTCTGTAGACATGATACACTGGAGTCAGACATAAACACTTAAATAATGAAACTAGAGTCATGTAAACTGAAAGAATTTTGAGGTAGCTTTGTGTTTTCTGCAGTATTATCCATACATGGAGTCCGGCTGGATGCCTCAGCTGCTGGCTGCTGTTTCTCCTCTGGCTGGCTTTGAAGAGGGTAAGACCAAAAGCAACGTTATGAATGTGTGACACTATTAGAGCTCTTTGTTCCTAATGGTGTCGTTACTTTGAATTTCCCCTGCAGGATGTCTAATAGTGCAAGTTAAACCAATCTGATCATATTTCAGTTACATTCATTCTGTTGCATTTACACCTGCTTGAAACAGGTGTGTCTTATGTGTTATGGTGGTGTCTGGTATTATAATGGTATTATGGTGTCTTAGGATGATTTAAGGTAGACTTAAGTGCTATGATTACTTTTTTGTTGTTGGTTGACTTAAAACAATGAATTTATTAAATATAATTTTGGACCTGTTTTATTTATTTACAGTGTGGTGCAAAAAATCTTGAGAAACATCTGCTTGTTGATAGAAATAGATTTTGTCAATATAGAAATTCATTTTTAGAATAGTTTTGGGCTTTTTTGTTCAAAAAAATTACTTTGATGAACACTTATGTATAGCAGATAATAAATACTCGTGTATGATTTTCTGTTGGTCTATAATGGTTAGCATGTCTATTAATTTAGGTTATTACTGTTAAAACGACTTCAAATAGAACTTTGTTTCCACAGGTCTGCTTGGACAAAACAGACAACGTGGACAGAGGCGGAGGAGGAGGAACGCCCAGCTGGACCTGTCAGATGATCCTCAGGGAAATGACTACGAAGTGAGGAGGATGAGAATAGACAAACCCTGATGTTTATTGTACTCAAACAACAAAACTACTTCCATACCTACCCAGCTGGTTTATCTGCTTGTTTCCAGGCTCTTCTTGAGTTCGAGGAGCGTCAAGGTGCTGTTGTGTCTAAAAAACTGAGCCGGAGGGAAATCCAGAGGTTTCCAACAAAAATCTTCAAGTCGACAAGTGGAGCAGGAAACACTCAGTAAGTCCGACAGCTGCTATAAACCAGGGCCTGGTATTATCAGCCAAGGGCTTTGTAGGTACGTTAAGGTGCAAACCTGGGTTCTAAATTGCTACGGTAACTTACACTGCACACCCAATTTGCTCCAAAGCAGAATGAAAGAAGAGCAGGCCTGGTTTGTTCTTTACATTTAATACCAACAAGGTTGAAGCATTTAAAATAATACTTGAATTGTTTAACATACTATTAGAATCCTGCTTTGGCTGCAGCAGCTGTATTCCTTTTTACCTCATTGTATTTTGTAATTTTTTGTTATTCCTCATGTTTCTTAAGGATTGTAGTTTGTTGTTCTAATGGGGAAAAAATTAAGCTCTAGACATTTCCATATTTAATTGGTCACCTAGTGTTAACTTCACCCCTTTGACTGAGTGATTGCAGTTCTTAGACTTTGTTATAACAAAGACATCCCAGATCTGTCAAATTTTGAAGCCCTGACCCATGAACTGCAACCAGATTATATTTTATTTACACAATTATGTCATTCTATGGCATTCAGACGGTGTTTGATTAACCCTATTTTTGCCTCTGTAACTTCACCATGAAGCGATACATTAGAGCAGGAGGTTCTCAAACTTTTTCACACCAAGAACCACTTTATCATAAAAAAAAGTCACAGACCACCTAACCAGCTGGCCAGTTTCCCACACCCATCCTAAAAAAACTTTTTTAAACAGCCTATATTCCAATATTATTATATTGGGATATTACAAATTAAGTATGCAGTAAATTATAAATGATGCTAACAGCTTGATGCTAACAGAATGTCTTTGCACCTTGTTGCTAACATTGATCATCGTTTCTCCAGCTTTTCTCTTAAGTCACCGATCCATTCTTGTATTTTAGAACTGTTCAAGTCACTCTTTGCTTCGTTTTGTTTCACTATTCGTTTCTGATTACTCAGCTGTTCTACTTCATTTCCACCACAATTCACAAGTCACGAGAGGTCTTTGATATGACAGTAGGCAACTTAGGTAACCTAGCTGTATAGAGATGGTGACAAAACCTGGGTTTGCATAGACAAATTTAATAAAAGTCTACTCTTAGGCTTATTTAGGCTGCATTTGATTCACTTGTAATTTAGAAAACTTTTATCTGTACTTGTAACTTTGCTTTGGAAGTCAGATGAGGGTGATTTGAGAAACACTGATGTAAATTGGACTTTTATGACATCCTCAGTGGTCTGCAAACCACACTTCGAGTATCACTGCATTAGAGGGATCAAACCTGGGGCCATTTGACCCCAGCTGTGTGATTCTAGAAGGATCCCTGAATTGTCCCCAGTTGTTTCTTTGCATGGTAGCTTACTTTTGCATATGCTAATCTTATCCTCCGATTGACTGGCAGGTGTCAGATCTGTTTCTGTGACTACACCAATGGGGAGAAACTGAGGATGTTGCCCTGTTTCCATGACTATCATGTCCAATGTATTGACCGATGGCTGAAGGTAAGAGTCCACAAAACGGTATCAGAGTCTCTGTTGATTAGTGTGTGTTCACTAACACAACCATAGCTCTAATAAAATGAAAATGTCCAGTGTTTAAGTATGAACATCTAATTGGAGAAAAATATTCACATTGATTGTACTGTATTACCACAAAGAAAATGCTAGTATTTTGCATTTTTGTTGAGCAAGAAACCTCTCCAGATGAAATGCTAAAATCCATTCAGTGATTTAGACATTTTTTCACATCAGTCAAAAATAAAAAGTTAAAATAAATGTCCAGTGTGTAACATTCAGGGACGATCTAACTGCAGAAATGGAATATTTATAGTTATGTGCTCAATAGGGTTTAATGAGATGGTTATGTTCAGTCTGAAATTACACCACTAGATGTCCTTAAAAATCACAAACAGAATCTTAAAGACACCACTCGCAGATCTACAGACCTGAACCTCATTGCAGTGACAGTATTTTTTTGTGAAGTAATGCAAATGTTAAATTTCTGGTGTTTCGTGGACAGGATAATGCCACCTGCCCGATCTGCAGAGCTAATCTGGCCGACGGCGACTCACTACAGCCTCAGCCCCAGCACCTCTGACCTCAGCACCTCCATCATGGCGAGATGGCCTTTCGTTACACTGTTTTCTAGCGGAACTTGACGGGTTTGTGATACATTTGGCCAGTATCTACACATTAATCTTACTTGGACTTTTATAAAGGACAATTTAACAGTTTATGACTTTTATTTAATTGATTTTCATCAACAATAAAACCTGGAAGATATTGCTGCTGTTTTTATTTGCATCTTAGGAGATGATGGGCATTCCCGTCTGGCATTTTATGTGACAAATACAATTTTTGTCTTACATTTTGTCGGTCTCTTCTTTCTAAGGCATTGCAGGTGGTCATTGACAGTAGTTAAGGAATAATTAACCTTTGAACTGTTCTGATGTTTGCATACAGCTGGTTTGACACACACTCGCTGTCAGAGTCTCTGAAGGATGATTAGTCCACTCTTGTCAGTCCTCATAGTAGCGTTTCTTCATGGCTCTGTATTTCCTCAGGTAGTACAGCGCTTCCAGCTCTCTGGCCACATACTCCCCTCTGGCAATCATCTCCTTGATTTTCTCTGGGTCCTCGACTGACTTGTTCTTGGCAAACGCTGCTCTCAGCCGATCTCTGAAGTAGTCGCCACCTTTAGGATACTCACGGCCAAGGTAGAGGAGCTATAGAGTCACATGGAGGAAAAGCACAAGTGTTTAGCATTTACTGACGATTAGTTTCCATATTCTTAAGTCTGATTTGCTTTTGTGTGCACTAGTGACTTGAATGATTTTTGTCACATGGTGATCACATATTATAAGTAATACTATAAAATTAACAGGAAAAACAGGCAGGTAAGGGCATATAAAAGAAATAAAACCAACATAAAGTAAGATTAAAAATACTAGGGATAAAATGTAATAGATACATTAAATCTTACAAACCTACAAGACAAAGACAGGATCTGCTGTAAAACAAAATTAGCAATGATAATTTTTCAAGAGCCCGTAAACTGTGATAAAGATCTGATGGTTTAAAATTAAGAATGAACAGTTCCATGTGACCACATCAGAAACAATCACATCTATGAACAAGAACATAACACTCACATTTTTGTAGAGTCGAACCACTTCAGCCCTCAGTGGGTTTGCCATCGTCCCAGAGGGGCAGTCAGAGCTAAAAAAAAAAAAAACGAAAAAAAAAAACAGGTGGACATGCATAACATTTTACAGACATACATTTTATCAAGAATAAGTTTGACCTGAAGGATAAGTTTCCAAGCTGTCATTTAATATAGCTTACTAGTATGTCTGATCACTGTTGCTTTAATGATCCTGCTGTTATTTTGTATATATTTAGTAAATACTCAACTATAGTGTAATTGGGAAATATTAAAAGTTGAAGATACAAGTAAATGTCTACTTTTTTAATTACAGTCAGGGATCTTGGCAATAGTACTAACATTACGCTGCCCTTTTGAGATTAAACCTTTTCAAACACTTAAAATACAGCTGTTGAACCATGAGTAAACCAAAAAGGTGAAGAGGTCATGTCATAAAGAGCCTATCTCTAAAATGAATTAACACAAACGCAAATAAGAAATGATGGGCAAACTGCCGAAAATTTGAATTAAAATAAAAACTGATACTAAAATTGACTTAAGACGGTGAATGACAAATTTCAAATTGTGGCTTTTACTCAAGGCAACATTTACTAAATACTATTTAGTATTTCCATTTACATCTGTTCAATTCATTTCAGAGGCAAATATAACTTTGAGTTCACTACATTTGTCTGAAATCTTTTTAACCATTCCAGTTTCCAGATTTCATCCCCTTACTGCCCAATGAAAACCACATATCTTTAAATGTGTAGATGTTTAATATTTGTAATAGACTTAAGTGTTCCTTTATGGACCCAAAACCATCATATAATTGCATAATGGTAAAACACTGACAAGCACCATTTCGTGACACAGTGAATTGAAGGAATTTTTGCAGGATTTCCGTAACCTTTTGTATGCAATTCTTTTTACCCGTGGAGTATTTTCTGTTTTGACAAGTATTCAAGCAACACACGACATCGAAACAGAAAACATCTCGTAACATTGACTTTAAAGGAGAACGCTAACATATGCTAGCTTTAACTTCATTACAGTTGACTTTCGACGATGAGCGGAGAGTAACTTATTACCGATGTGATATAAACACACATTCCAGTGAAAGATCATGGAATGTGTGCCTGTTCTTCGTATGTGGACTAACCTGAGCTTCCAACCTGCTGGATGACCTTTGAACTCTGGCACAAAGAGCAGTCGGGTCAACTGCGCTGACACAGCTTCGTTAGTCAACTTCCTTTTTTTTTTTTTTTTTTTTTTTTTTAATTGATAGTTTCTTGTCCTGATTTGTCTAAAACTTTGCAGTACCGTCCACTCTCTAATGACTAGTTGGCGTTTGTAAACTAAACCTTTTAAAACAAACTCAGCGTTACCAGCTGACAAGTAAACAACCAAAGAGTGTAATGACGTCAAGATAATGACCTCCGACGTACATTCTTACGCACTATTTTTCGCACATGCGCATAAAAGCTTCAAATTTCAGCATCAAAATACATACATTTTCCCACATCTGAAACAGTCTTTTGTACATTAAAGTATTACATTAGTCCTAAACATCCGTGAAAGAAGTATCTCTTCTTCCCCAATAATTTTGGCTTTTGTCCTGTTTGTGGTGTGTCGTTTTTCACTGCAGTCAAGTGGGTCACACGTTACAAATCTACGCGTGTCTATTCTAGACGTTACGGTACAGAAAAAAAATTAACGCTTGATGATGGAGACTGGATGAAAAAAAAAAAAAAAAGTCAGAGAATAATTCCAATGGATTATTGTTCAAAGTAATGGATATTATGAGTCTGATACATTTTCAAGAAAATTTACGGTCAAAATTAATAATTTAAAGGTAAATTCATTGGAATAATCAATATTGATCAGCTAATTTTCTAAACTTTGAACCTTATAAAATCATTTCCTTAAGAGGTGACAGAATAATTCCAATGGATTATTTTTCTGAGTGATGGATACTATGAATTTGATACATTTTCTTGAAAATTTACTTTAAAAATTATTAATAATTTAAAGGTAAACTACATGAAATAATATGTGCTGACTGGCTTATTTCTAGACCTGCATAAAAGCAGTCAGTGAGCGATGAGTACTATTAATCTGATGCTTTTTCAAGAAGTACTGTCAAAATTAATAATAACTGAAAGGTAAAAATTATGAAATGATCACTACCGATTGGTTCATTTCTCCATTAAAAGCCATTAAAAATGTTCTTTCCATTGTACATCAGTTTATTACAGATTGATTTTTAAATCAAATTCTCAAGAAAAAAATAGTGTTTCATCTTGACATTAAGTTTTATATTCAGTGTTACTGATTTTGTAAGTGGTGCTCCCCTTCTCCTCTTGATTATTTTGCAGGAACTCTCTATCACCCCAACTCCACCTGCCATCGGAGGACAACACACCTGGAAATGAGCTGATCAATACTGATTATTCCATGGATTTACCTTTAAATTATTAATAATTTTGACAGTAAATTTTCTTGAAAATGCATCAGACTCAAAGTATCCATCACTCTGAACAAAAATCCATTGGAATTATTCTGTGACCTCTTATTTGTCTTTTTTTCCATCCAGTCTCCATTATGAAGCGTTAAATTTGTTTTCTATACCAGTGGTAACATTTGCAGTACACAGTGCGGTCCTCTCAGGTCTGAAGTGTATTCATTCAGCGATTGCTGGCACCTCCACACAGACACACACACACACACACACACACACACACAGCTGTTTGCTCCAAAATGCAATACACTTAGGAATCCAATCTTTAACATGCTGCACGGAGTTATTTATTCCTGTAACCTTCTCAGACTATGGACGTCACACAGGTAATTCATATTGTTTTCCTCAGGACTCAGTACAAGGCTAAGTTGCTAGGTTCTAGCTCCAAGGGGAAATACTCTTCGCAGATCTCCTGTTGGTTCTGATTGGACCATCAGGCAGTAGTGGTCTTAGAGTATCACACACCCCCTCAGGATATTCTTCATAGAACCCCTGATGATCCAAACTGGGACATCAGGTGATAGTGGTCTTAGAATATCACACACACACTCGGCCTCAGACTACTTTACCTCTGGGATCAATTTTTAAATTAACGAACGTTCCTTCTTGGATTAAGGCCAAAAACCCTTATCCTCAGGAATCCTAAAAACAGGTAAATCCAATTACCCAGTGTTCCTTCAGCCTATTTACATTAGCTGATCAGTGATCCTGAGAATCCAGTGAGTCTGATGCCAGTCTGGGTGGATCCTGTCACCCTTCCTCCTTTCCAGCAGGTCCTGGCCCCTTTTGGATCAGCAATTCAGCTGGAGGACTTTCAGTCAGGAATCCTGGATTCCCCCATGCATGGTTTCAGTCCCCAAACCTGAATGAAGGAAGGGATCCAGCTCAAAGGACCAAGTTGATAGTGTATATCACAGAATTTTTCTGAGACAAAGACGGAGTCACTGGATTCTGGAATCAGAAGGTTTACTTGCAAGAAGTCAAGTTCGTATCGTGAGATGCAGCAGTTGACTAACACCAGGAAGTCTAAGTTCTCACAAAAGAATATAGATCGTACAATCATTGGTCCAAGTGTCCAAACATAATGATGTCAATCAAGTTCACCATTGGCTTAGGTATCCAAAACATGGTAATGCATGGGTTCAGTGACCGCGTTTACACTCCTCTTCCACCCACTTTATAGTCTGATCCTCCCCAAGGGCAACAGGCAGATAGAGAAGAAATGGTAGACCTATCCTGGATGAATATGTCTAGACATCCTTACAAGATATGTCATCACGACCCATCCATGACTTGTGCTCTGGACACCTGGTGTTTACAGAGAATAGTCTAATATATTATATTTCTCTAACAGATACCCCATGCATTTGTGAAATATTGCTTTAATAATCACTGTTTAAGTCATTGAACTTTGCCAAGTATTGTTCCATTCTCCAAACTCACATGCTCCCTTCTGCACATGCTGTTCCATCGAGGTCAAAACTGGATGTTTCAGCACGATACTGAAACACATCCAGGACATGACACATTGAAATTGTAAATAATTTAGTTGCTATTTTTTTCTTGTTAACAATAAACCAAAAAATTGCATTTGTCTGTCTCATTCAGCCACACCTTTTGAAAAACAAAAAAGATTTTTCCTCAAATTAACATTTGAGATATGCTTACATTCCCATGCAAATTTAAGGGATGATCTTAAATACACTTGAAACGATTCAAATACTAATATACACAAACACATTCCTTGTTTTATTTTTAAGAGTTGTCTTTTTTATTATTTATAGACAGTTTCTCTCATGACATGACATGATACAGGCAGACACAAAACTATTACCATTTGCTACTCTTAAGCTGGTGATAAGGTAATAAATTGTCCTTCTCAAAGTGCAAACTATTGTGCTACAAACAATGTCAGATTTAAAAGTATTAGATATTTCAAACAACTTTACATTTCATTACACAATTCAGAAATTCACCAGCTTTCAGTCCACACCTAAAAACACACACACATCAACTTTACTTTCCTCACACATTTATGATGTTATCCTCAGTATTGGAGGCACTAGTGGTGTTGGAAGAACCATCTGAGAGGCAGCGATATAAATGGAAAAGCAGAATCCAGCTCTCTTCAAAGAGCTCAGCAGAGTTCCCAGTCTTACCTTTGGTTATTGTTGGGATGGGCGGTCACAAAAGACAAACTCCATCCCTGCCCTTTATCTGAACCGTCTTTACCCCTAACATAACCTTGCCTTGATGGAGAGACAATTTGTTCAGAAGAAGGCACTGCCTGAGAGGCTAAACTCAGGGCACCTGCACCCGGCTTCTTGGCAGACCTGAGCAGGTCAATAGTTGGTCCTTAGCTTGCGGTTCTCCTCCCTCAGCCTCTGGACCTCCTCCACCAGAGACTCATTCACAGAGTAGTTCTCTATCAGACTGTGAATCTCATTCTGAAACACATCAGACAGTATGACATCAGTTAGTTTAGGTACTAAAACCCAAAGAATTTAAAAGCAAAGAGGGAAAAATGGTACTTTTTGACTACACGTTTTAGTCAAAAACATCTACAGACCCATAGCAATCTACTGACGTTAACTTTGAACAAAATTTAGGATTGTGAATGACAGCCTTTTTAATGCACCACAAAATGATGACTGAACTTTCCAACATTAAATCAACACAAAGAACTGAAGGCGTGCTTCACAGTTTAAATGATTAAAAAGAGCACCCTCATATTGACAAATGTTTAACATAAAAATTCAGAATAAACCTGTAAAGCTTTAGGTTTGTGTTGGTTCATACCAGCTGGATGCAAAACTGTCGGACCATCTCGACCTGGAGATTGAGGATGTCTTTGTGACAGGCATCCCTGAAGAACAGACCAGAAATAGACAAGATGTTATGTTAAACACAGATATATACCAACACTTTCTCCTCAAGTCATTTCACATTTATCATGCTATTAGGAGATAAACATTTGGGTGTAAAGGTCAGGAACAGACCTAAAATCCTCTAGTGTTTCATGAATCATGTTCTGGATGAAGTGCATCTGCAGGGAAGTGAAAGGAGCAGCTCCACTCTGTCCCACTACCTCTGCGATGTTCTGGGTGAGGGAAGAGGAAACAGCAGCTGACAGAGTATGACCTGAAGGCACAGAGAGCCAATTTAAAAACAGGGCAACAGACGTAAAGGGTTACAACTTTAAGTAGTATAGTATAGTACTTTAATTGTTCACCCTGTCCCTTAAAGTACGTTGTGTTGTAGGCTGTGTTGCTGCTCACTCTACCTGCGGTTGGAGCTGTGCTGGTGGACGGGGTTGCACTGACAGGTGAGTTGTAGCTGAGCTGTGTCTGAATGCCATCAGCTCTTCTGAGACTGGGCTCTGGTGTGAAGAAGGGTGGTGCTGCCTGGCTGCAGTGAATGGTCTGTTGGGATGAGGTGGGGGTGGTTTTCCCCTCCCCCTCCAGGATTGAACTGCTGGCTTTGTCAGGCTATAAAACCCCCCACAAGTTTTAGCAACAATTAGAAGCAGAAACGTATGAAGCGAAACAAAAGAATGGAAGAACAGGAGTGAAAAATATTTCATTAAAATAAATAAAAATGATAACTGAGACTGTATTATGTGTTTACAAAACTAATACAATAAACAGAGAAATCGCTGTAGTTTTCATTGTTCTCAATTCATTTCACACCTTACACATCTGTCAGACCAATCTATGCCTGGCTTTAATCTGGCAAAAGTTGGGAAATTTTAAATTCCCATTTGGAATTACGTTGAACATGACTGCATGCCCGATAGCTTTTATTTGACATATATATTTTTTAATTTAACACTTAAAAAATACCCCTAAATTAAAACTAATTTGATCTAAAACAAAAAGTCAACATGAAGCAAAAATATAAAGTGACAGAAAACACAAAACTTGTAAACTTACAGCAGAAGCAATAAGTGTTTCCATCCTCTTATGTGTCAAATACTTCATGTGAAAATTCTGTACCTTTCTGGTGTCACATGGCTCAGCTGCAGAAGCAGAGACACTCTCCTCTTCTTTGATTGGCGGAGGTGTCATGAAGGCAGACAGTGGGTTGTAGCGTCCTCCAGAGGCTAACAGAGGTGTTCCCACAGGTGTCCCCAGTGGAGTTCCCAGTGGAGTCTTGCGATGCGAGTTGGAACCTGAATGAGGGTCTAAAGCAAAAGATTCCAGTCCTCATAAAAATGAAAACATGCTAACTTTGTGTAAACTACACCCCTAGAACCCCAGGCCCTAGAACAGCGCTTTACATATCTGCAGAAATGAGATAAACTTCAATCCAGTACATTAAACAAATTTCACCCAGCACTATAAACAAGACAAATGACCAGAGTGAATGAAATCTTACCTTCTCGGACTGGGGAGAAGATGTCCAGACTGGCTCGACCTGTCAGCTGCTGACCCTCTCCTTCTCTGGACATCATCTCCAAATTAGTGACTATTGAAAAACATCATTATGGTTAGCTCAGAAATAGAAACATTACCAAATCAGGCTCTGTTCAGTTGGGATGTGATCTGTTGCTATACCATGAGTTCTTCCAGTTGGTGTATCTGCAGCCAAACCCTGGGAGTCTGGACAAAAAATGGTGAAAAGAAAAAAAGATGAGTCTGAATAACAGTTTCACAACAAAAAATAAAATTATTTTAAAGTGTACTTGATGTTCTCAAACATTTTATAGACTGTGTACAATGACAGAGAGAGAACAAGTGTGTCTAAATATATGGACCAGTAATGAGATTACAACCTTCACCCACTGTTTACTGAGGCTGGGATAAACCTGAGACTGGTTTGGGAGGAAAAACTGATTAAATCCTACATCTAATTAGCAAAGTTTTAACCCATGTTGATGAAGAACCAACACTTCATATTCATATAACAGTAGTGGACGGTTAAAATTTGCAGCACGTATACAGTACACTTCTCTGTGTTGCTGGCAAATGTAATGCAGGTCACACCTTCCCTCGCAGGAGAGAAGATATCTAGACTGTTTCGTCCGATGCTGCTGAACTTCTCCACAACAGGAGGCTGCTCTGTTTCCTGATGCCCTTCAGCCTCTCGAGACATCACCTCTACACCTCCACCTGCTACTGAACACAGAGTTAATGTTTACACAAGTAAATACCATGACCACACTGCTGTTTGGTGGATTGGGGCCATATTCTGCATGGATGAAAGTTGACTTTATTCACATGTATTACAATGCAATGATAATGTGTGAAAAACTGACCTGCACTTGTCGTCTCTCGGTGGGGGGAGGGGCCTATATTGCGGGAGGGGTCTGGCTGGTTGCTTGACAGTTTAGTAGATGATCTTTTACTACTGGCGATTTTGGTCAGGCCCAATCTACTGGACTGTAGGTAGAGAGAGAGAGTATGTGGTGGGTGAGATAAACAGCTTTTAACAGGGTATCTGCATATTTTTTTCAAGTAGAGAGAAAACATTTACTAATGATTGTCTGGATGTTGTCATTTGAAGTGGTGTAAACTTAAATATAAAAACTACAGCCCTCTTCAATGTAGATGCTGGGGGTGGGGTGGGGAGAGTCTTTAATGCCGATATCTGGTAACAATCTATTTACACCAAACGTATAGGTGCAGAATTCACACATTATTTACAATAACTTTTGCAACTGCCCATGATGTCACAATACAGTAAAATCATTTCACTTCAGTGCAAAATGTTGAAGAAAATATGGACATTAGAAATGCATTCCTTCCCAGTTAATGTTTATTTGGTGGCTCATTTAACAAGGTAAGGTTGTATTGAAATTATATCTTTATGATCATAAATAATAATTCATTTGTTTGGTCTTTTGGTACCTTGTGTTTGTTGGTGTTACTCTGGAAGCGCAAGCTGGTGACAGAGGTTTTGTGTGCCATAGTCACCCTCGTGGGGGCACTAGAGTTCCTCAGGTCATACTGGTAGATCTTTCCTTGTGTGGATCCAACCACCAGACCAGTACCATCCAGAGTAAAGTCCACAGACGTCAGCGGACTCTCCACCCGGATGGACCGCACAACACTACAGAGATAATTACAGTGTACAACTTAAACGGCACAGTAGACATAGACAAACTGAGTTAGAGAGTTAACTGCAGAAATTTTATACACCAGGAACAAGTTGTTCTAATAACTGCAATTAATAAAATATTAATCTAATGTTAATAAAATGTTTCCTATTCTGAAATTTACAAGACTCTCCCTAGTTTGCAACAATAATGATAATAATAATATTATAATACCATTATGTTGTAAAATTGGTTAAAGTGAAAAAATGTCAGGGTATTGAAACATAAAACTAAAGAGTTGAGTCAAACCACATTATGGGAAACAGATTAGTATTTGTTGCGCTATTACACTGCTTTGAATGCATAAATATACAGAAACGCATGTATTAGTATGTACGTACTAGTAATGAAGCCAAGACAATATCAATATTAAATTTTTCAACAACACCCAGTATCACACATGGCAATCACTAATCCTAGTTACTGTTAAAAGAAAGGTAAAAGTCAATAAATCTAAACCTCCAACCCTGGTCTTACATCTTGCTTGCAGTGTCATAGCAGACAATCTTCTTGTCCAGACCAACGCTGACCACCAGCAGTTCACTGGCTGGGGAGAAGCTCAAGCCACAGCCTGGGGCTTTATGAGCACTGTCGAAAACATGGAGCTCCTTCTGGGTATTGGAGTCCCACAGGACCACGGTACCGCTGTCTGAAACACTGCCCAGGAGTGAGCGCTTCAGCATGGACAGCCTTAGGTCATGGATGGGCTGAAAATGTACAAATGGCCAATTTGTTTTCACAAGAAAACAAAGCCCCTTCCAGACATCACACTGGAATAAAACTGTTCAGTACATCACAAATTTCAGCTCATACTTCAACACCTTGTCCTTAAGTTTAGCTCATGATTAGGTGCTTTTGGGGTCAAGAATTATAGTGAATACAATCCAGATTTTCAACATGTCCAACAAAAATAGCAAAATGGAAGAACCCATGAGTTGTAGCTATGTTTATTGTGGTTTGTGAGTGTCATCAGAGTAAAGGAGGTGAAAAGGAGACACTCAAATTTAGTCTTTTCAGTTTAAAAGGCAAAGAATTCTACATGTAATCTACATGCAACTACTTCTACACTAGCTCATGTGAATGCTCTGATATTACCCAGACTAAATTGCCAGAGTTCCATTGTCTAATCAGCTACACAGAACATTTATAGTCAAGGATGTGTAGAGAATGCAATATTGAAAAGCAGAGCGTGAACAACAAATTCTGACACATTATATGCATGAGTATATTTCTGTAAGTCAGCTGTGATAGTTGAAGGTCTGACCTGGTTGCTGCCATGGCCAAATGCTTTGCTGGATACGTTGGTGGTCAGACTGTGGAGCACCAGATCTCCACTAGTGGATCCAGAGGCTATGTGGCTGTCATTGGCATTGAAGGACACACAGGTCACCTCTTCTTTATGGTCCTGACCAACAGAGGGAAAATGGAGGTTAAAACTCAAGGATAAAGACTGCTGAATGTTCAGTGAGTATATTAAAACTTCTGAAGTCTTGCCTCTAGGGAGCGGTGCAGCCTTTTGGTCTTCAGGTCCCAAATATGAACACAGTGATCCAGACCACCACTGACCAGGAACTGAGATGATGAGCTCAGACACACACGTGTCTGCTTTTTCTGCACAAAGGAATGGAAAAGCGTTCATTAATAAGAGTTTGAATTAACCTACTGCATGTTCTGACTGAACTTGAACTAAGGGTACATTCTATGTAGATGATGAAAAATTTACAGAATAAAAATAAGTTAAAAAATAAAAAACAGTAAATGCACATTGTAACATACTGTATGACAACTGGACATTGTAACTACAATATACAAATAGTACACAAAAACAATAATGCTGTGTGTGTTCTTAAAAATTGTGGAAAGTCTTCCAAACAACAATTTAATTGTCAAAACAAATGTTTACCCCAATGTATTTTTTTTCTAAATTCTCTTCTTCTAATACCTGTAACACTTACACTACTCACAATAAGTTAGACATATTGTGAGGTCCTAAGTGGATTTCATACATAAGGTGTTTGTTTCACTCCACAGATTTTTGGGATAGGGAGTCAATTGTATTAGGGTGATACACACCTCATTTTGTGTTTTCCACGTAATGGTCTCACTGTGTACAGTGCACCTTACATATTGGGACCAGTACCAAAAAATACAAAAAGACAACCCTTTTCAATGTGGCATCAATTTCAACATTCTGGGGGTATAAAAAGCTGGTATTGTCAATAAGTCATTCCTAGTTCATCATTCAAGCAGCCATGAACACACGACGTCACTTAACAGACGAGCAGCTCCACGTGGCCATAGCGCGCCTTCAGGTCGGTAGCAGGCAGTCAGATGTTCCTTGTGAACTTGGTGTGTCTCAAAGTGTCATCAGTAGACTTGGAGCAAGACACAGAACTACTGGAGTGTTGGTGACAGACCCAGGAGTGGAGCCCCACGAGTGATGGACCGCAAAGATGACCAGTACCTAAAAACCTATGCACTCAGACACCGTTATGCAACTGCCACACAGCTGCAGGCCCGTTTACCAGGAGGGCTACTAGGGTTTACACACAAACCATTCACAACCGACTTCACCGCTTTAGCTTGAATGACAGACGACCGCTGCAGGTGACTCTACTGACACCAAGACATTGCCATGACCGTTTGCAGTGGGCACAAGCCCATGTGACCTGGACAATGTAGCAGTGGTCTACTGTCCTGTTAACTGAGGAGTGTGGGGTCACCTTGCACAGAAATGATGGTCATCAGCATTGCTGGAGAAGGCAAGGTGAGCGATACACCAAGGTCAACATGGTCCCAGGGTTCACTTTGGTGGAGGAGGTGCAACAGTCTGGGCAGGCATCACCAGTCAGCGCAAAACAAATTTGGTGATTGTAGAAGGCTCAGTCACTGCACATTCTTACCTCAGAGATATCATAGAACCCATCATCATCCCCCAATTCTGCCAACACACCCCCAATTTTCTGTTCATGGATGATAATGCTCCACCACATCGTGCCAGAATTGTCACAGTTCGACTTCAGGAAGTCAGAGTGCCTCACATGGTATGGCCAACAATGTCCCGTGACCTGAATCCCATAGAGCACGTCTGGGACCAGCTGAAGCAGTGACTGGATGCTTGTACTCCACCCCCATGTGACCTGGCAGAACTGCGTGTAGCACTTGTGGAGGAGTGGAGCGCATTACCTCAGAAAAACATCATGAGGCTAGAGAGGAGCATGAGACATCTCTGTCAAGTTGTCATTGGGCAAATAGTGGAAACACCCACTACTGACTTTGTCAATTTGGGTTATTTGGGGCTATCTTCGTTATTGTCTAAATTGTTGGGGTAATAAATATTGAACTAATGAAAATGGTGTTTCTTCTCATTCATTAATAGTAAGCTCAAAGGGAACTATTATTTATTTCATAAAATTCAGACCAAATAGGAAAAGCACTCATGTAAAATCCTTAACTTATTATGAGTAGTGTATGTTTTGTATTTCTGCACTTACCCCCTCTGCTAGTTCAACCACTGGAACTGGATTCGACTTGAGGCTGGATACCACCAGTTTGTCTCCACTACTGCTGGCACTGACAACATACTGGTCTGAAAGCACTAGTCAAGGCTGCATTTCTATAACTGTGTCTTGAGAACAACTACAACTACTACAACAACTATGACGAATTCATATACTGTAGGTTTCCTATGAACCCGCAGTGATTCTCAAAGTTTTTACAGTGGAGTACCCCCTGAAATATAGATTTTTTTTAGCCAGGCACTCCTAACTCTCGCTTCAGCATTTTTGACTGAAAAAGGAAAAAAGAATTGTTCCTGTAACACAGGTGTGTTTTTATTTTCAAAATCTGTAAACAAAAAAAAAAAAAACAACATCTATTTAACTTTAATATATTAAGAATAACACATCTTTAAAAGTGCATTTTGTGTGCAAAATATAAACTGAAAAGTGCCCTCTTTTATTGATAAGGAAAATAAATCAATTGGTTGTTAATGAATAAATGAACCTTGTATCAACAAAAAAATAATTACTTAATTCCTCAAATAACCTCATCTTGAATAATAGAAAATATAAATGTTCTTACAATGCTAATGAAACTTGGGTGGGGCCTCTGAGTTTTTAAAAATATTGAAATTAAATAAGGTCTGGAGTGTCATTTTTATTATATGAATGTATTTATAGTGTTTTATATATTTCAGCAATAATTATCATTATTTATTGTTTATTCAGTACATGATGACTAATTTAAAGTATTTTTCACAAAAAATGTCAAGTAGCCCCTGGGCTTCCTCCAAGTACCCCTGGGGGTATGCGTACACCCATTAGAGAAAGACTGTGTTAGAGGATACCACTGTGTGAAGAGCTGGATTATCTACACAGTGAACTCTTTGACTACATAATGATAAAAGATCTAAACTGTCCAAAGATATTTTATGGTTCTATTAAACACTTTACCAAACTTAGAAAGAGCTTTTTACGAAAGCTGACTTAAAGCTGTGTTCTCTGTCTTGGTAAACCAACAAAGACAACCTCCTCCACATTGGGTGATGTTTGTTACATATCATTCATTTAACCAACTGAAAAACCTGTGTAGCTAGCAGTGATGTAACAAGTCTTCAAATCAAGTTTGGGTCAGATCTCAGTTTTTGGTCTGTTTTCTGAATAGATCAGTAGATTAATGTTATAAATGTACTTCACATGTCACTAGATAAAAAAAATAAATAAATAAATAATAAAACTTTGGTGAGGACTAGTCTACACAGTAACTAATTATCAATTTAGTGATTTGCATGTTGTAAATATCATATTAACATAATCAGAGCGCAACTGCACTGGCCCTAAGATGGATGTGGGGTAACACAAGATAGAAGACAGAACCACAACTGGACATTTGTGTCTGAAATTTGGTCTTGATTTCAAAACCTTTACACCCTAACATATTTAAGATATGTTTTAATCTTGTGATTTACAATATATGCTATTCTATCCACCCAATCAGCAGGATACTGTTGGAGCTCCAGCAGGCTTGAGCGACAGGGTGACTGGTGTTATGTGGGTTGAACTGCTCTAGTGGTGCCATGGAACCCACATCCCAGATCTTCACACAGTCTCCTGTTGACACCAGACGGGTCACCTCCTCCATAGCTACACCTGAAGACAGACACACTTACACTGTACAGCAAATAACCATCAACATTTCTGAAATTCAGTTATTAATCTATGACCACCCCCTACCCCCCCACCCCAGTTTCAGGATGTTATATGTGAAAATCTATATATGTGCAGCTGTTGTGCCTAAGCCCCCAGAGCACCTGCAATTATTGCCATATTTTTCCAATACGGTCACACCAACAGATTTACACAGTACTGAATATTTCGGATAACACAAAAAGTTTCCCTTTCCATTGTATTTCCATTGTATTTTTATTCTATAAAAAATAGTTGTAAATGACATTACAACTTGACATTTAGAATATTTATCTTGTCCAAAAAATATTTTATATACAGATAATGTGTCCTGACTCATCCATGGAAACTAAGCATGACACAAAAAACGATCGTCTGTCAAAAGGATGAAATTCAAGACAGCTAATGCTAATAATAATAAAGCTAATCTCTGCTACTCTGTCTATGCTGACAGTTCATTTAAAGAGTCAACAGGTAAACTTCACGCTAAATCTGTGTACGACGGCTCTAGGCGGCAAAATAGCTTTTTAAAATCCACACAAGTAACTGAATTCATAGGTTTTCATTGAAACTCAGAGGCAGCTACTGAACCGATCAGAATAATTAGCTAACAAACTGTAAAGCTAACTCACCGATAGTTACAGCGGACAATTAGCAGAGGGAAGTTTAAAAGTTACCAAACAGCATTAGAAACAGGCAAAAAGCATGAAACAGCCGACAACTTGTAGGAAACAAGTTAAACTTCTGAGACGCAATCTAAAATGTGTCTTACATACCTAGGGTAGATGAATAAATAAGAGGAAAGACACTGGAAATGTTGTGTTTTGTGATTCGCCTGTAGCCGTAAGAAACCGCCACTACGGAAAAACAGAAGGGACAAATCTGAGTCTGAGTCTCATTTTGACATTATTAGGCTGGACATGTACATGCTTTTTACATAACATTATACAGAGTCATTTTGAACAGAAGAATGCACAGTTTGGAAGTTTGTATAATCCCTTTGATTAGTAAAAATCGTAAAACTTACACAAGAGGCGGATATACTGTTGTAATAATATCCACTTTTATCTATACACAAAGTAACACAACTAATGTATAAAACAGCAATACATATATATACATGTACATACACAGCTACATGCCAAAAAAAGAAAGATGAAAAAGTAATAAAAGTCTCACGGTAGAAGAACTGTATCAAATGATTACTGTTTTACCCGCATTTTTGTCAGTTTTACACCAGATGGGACCTAACAACACAAATAGTTGCTAAGGTCTC
>JAPQRP010000025.1:21911052-21925016 GCA_037367295.1 Apogon hyalosoma
TTAGTCAATAAAGAGACTTCTAGATAATGAAGTATGTTGTAAATTATCAACAAAAATGAAAAATAAACCAAATTATACATATGAATGAGTAAAGAACCAATTGTCATCACTTGGCCCGACATCAAAATTGCAACAGTGAATTAATACATAGTAAATTAAAACAGCAAATACTGAACTGAATTCGACAATTATTTCTTGTTCAAATTACATCTCTCTGTCTAGAGTTGAAAATGTGAGATTATTTATTTGCATTTTTAATAGAACATTTTTCATGGTGTTACACTGACTTATAACTGTGTTATATTTCCTGATGAATTAATAACAAAATATAAATTTTTAAAGAATTCTAATTATTTTATTTTATTTTATTTGCGCGGTCGTAACTGCAGGTTCACTTTCCCACCTATAGGCGGCAGAATCACATCACCTCTGCTTCCGGTTTAATATAATTACAGGACAAGAAGAAGTAATCTCCCGCCCCATCCGCTGGTCTTTTTTTAAACCGCGGCGGGACTATTGTGTCTGTTCACTTCGGCTGCTGTACGAGCTCAAACATCATTCCACTAATAAAAACACCGCTACAAAAATGGTGAGGACTAAAGCCGACAGTGTTCCTGCAACTTACAGAAAAGGTACAGTAAGAACATTTCACACTGTAGACTTCACTTGTGCTTTACCAACCGTTTATGTTAAGTATTTCATGTTTTGCGGACTTGAAGCGCACTCAGCCTTTTAAATAAAACAGACAGTTACGTGACGTCACTTTTTATATTTACAGTTTTTGTCATAACCTGTGTCACATACATTATTAATAACCCCAATTGTCGCAGAAAAACACAGCAACTTGTATCCACTGTTAATCGTGTGAATTGGCTCCTCCCGCCAACCGGGAAACTGAAAGCAGAATTCTTGGTTTGAGCCAAAGAGTTGAGTTTTAAAACACAGTTTAACTAAAATACTCCTATATACAACCGTGCTCTTTTTATATACATCTGACAAGATGACATTTTGTTTCGCATTTGGCCTCTTAGTTTCCGCAAACTGGCGCCAATTTTGAGCGCCGCAGTGTGGCTTCGTGCGAGTACAGCTTCATATTCCTTTAAACGTTTAAATGATGGTAGATTTTCTACGTTTTAAAGAAATGCACCGAAACGGGACATGATTCGGGAAGACGATTGTTAATTTTTAATGTCTTTAGATGAATTCGGCACATCACCTTTTGGTCGTTCAGTGACCACTGTCTGGAGTCTCCCATCTGAACCCACTGCTTTAGTCTGAACCGTCTTTAAACTCACATTCATCATCTGCTGACAAGTTTATTCATATTTTTACTGTCTGTGTTAAAACATGGCCTAGGTTTAGTTTCTGCCCCCCCCCCTTATTTGATGAAGCTGTTCTTAAGTCCTGTTCCTCTGCTTCATTACATAATCATTCACATGTTTTGGTTTGGTTGCAGCTGTTGCAGCCGCTGCACCCCGGAAGTCTCTGGGGTCCAGTTCAGCGAACTCCGCCTCCTCTTCCAGCAGCCAGTCCTCTACACCTGGTCAGGTTCATTTCTATAGATTTCACTGTACACTTATGTACCGGTGAACCCTGCTGAACCATAACATTTGTAATAAACAATAGTGAGAGGAGTCACTGTTAATATAATAATCATAATGCTTTCTTTTCATTTATAGCAAAGAACAAATATGCTGGTGGTAACCCAGTGTGTCCCCGTCCCACCCCCACCTGGCAGAAGGGAATTGGAGACTTCTTTGGTGGTCCCCCTAGGAAACCGGAGAAGGAGAACAAGAAACCTACAGTGGAGGATGATGAAGAGGCTGGCGGCAGTGGGATGTCAAAGTCGAGCAGAAAGTATGTTCCCCTGCTAAGTTATTAATCAGGATGTTGATGAGTCCTGCTAAAGAGCAGCTGTGTTTCAGCCCTTCTGTGTCAGTTTGGAGGTGTAGTTCATAGACTATTGTTACAGAGGTAACAACATGGCAAAAGTTCACCAAGCTGCAAGTTATATTATGCAGGTAAAAGATGTGGTCACTATGTTTTTGTTCCCCTATATGATCTATAACTTGATGATCCTGCTAGTTAGTGTATCTGGATAATGCTTGACGGCTGAGAGATGATGGTTCTGTAGCTAAAATAAGGGAGAAAACTCATCTTTTTCTAATGGCAGTTGGAGCATTTTTCTATAGATTCCATGCACTCTTGAGATGTATATGAATGCAGCATTTTGACAGCCAGTCAAAACAATGGAGTGTTTTGAGTTTGAGGAATAAGACCTGCATCTCTTAGGGATCCCTGAATTCCTTCAAACTTGCTACATCTTTAACTTGGTTGTGAAGGCTGTCATGATTTAATAAAACATGTTATAGACTTAAATGCATGATAATATATGATTAGCTCAAGAGTTTTATTTTATTGAAAGATTATTCTGTTAAACGTTTATCTATGTGTGAGTGGGACACACCTGAGGTTTACTAGGCAGGGAAAAATTGCACCTTTACATGTCAGTTTCACATACTTGTTTCTGTGTAATAATCCATTGAAAATTAAATGTCCCAACATGTATTGTTATCAATTTACTACCTTTTTTTTTTTTTTTTTTTTTAAAAATCAAGATCCTGGTTTCTGTTTAGTAGCTGCAGAGAATTTCTTTGACCCAAGTTTGTCATTTGTCTGCAGATCCAGACCATTGGCTATCGAGGACGAGGATGACGATTGAGGATCAGACCGAATGAATGATTTTACTGATGTTCATTTTTATCCTGTTATTGCCTTTAATGATTTGAATTTGCCTAGTTGCATTTTGATGTAAATCTGTACATATATTTTTACTAATTCACTCTTTGTAGAACATTAAACTTTGTTATGTTTTGTAACTTGTGGATGCTTACTTCTAAATTTATATTTGGATATTGAGTGGATAGAAGCTTTGCGTCCTGCAACCTCTAATTTATTTATTTTTCGTCACTGAATTTAGTTAGTGGTTCTTTTAACCAAAATATTTGCTAACTTTATAATAAAGGATATTTTGCATCAGGTTTATATTCTATAGTAAAGTTGACAGTAAGTGTGTAACATCTTCCTCACTGTTATAATTAAAATTACATCAGCTAGCTTAAACATTTCAAGAGTAAAGACCTATACAAAGAATTCTGCAGATGTGTAAGAAGCATTAAGACATGAAAGTGTTGAAGATTGCAGCATTGTGTACTAATATTTCTTAACTTGGTTTCATTGACATTGTGTTCTAGTCATGTGTAAATACTGCAAATTAAACCCCTACAATTTAAAGTAGTGCATCTACTGTATGCCCTCTGATTTATGGTAGTCCTAACTATTTCTAAAGGTGATGAAAAGCTGATGTTGCTTATCAGAGGTCTATTGTCTCAGGGTGTTAATGTTGAGGGGACAACCTGATTACTTTCAATGCTGAAGAACTCCCTTTACTTATCCATTAAGGCTGTAAAGGCATATGTTTCTGTCTGAAACTTGCAGCTTAATATTGTTATTCTATTGATGAAAATGCAAAGAGGTAGGTTTGTGTGAATATAAAAGTATTATTCAGTTTTATTGTGTTTTTATTAGATTCCACACATTCTTGAACAGATAAATACAAAACAACATAATCAGCTGTGTGGAATTCAAAGCCGTATACAGCTCTAATTAGACCAGATCCGTATGTAGGACCACTAACAAATCCTCAAAACGTAAAAAGGGGATGTTTAATATATTGCCCTGACTAAAGCCCCGCCTTGCCGGAACGCTAACAAATAGAAATTAACTAGACCTCAGATCGTGTATGGTTTATAAAATTAAAGAATTAAATAAATATTGGCATAGACATCTTGAACATAGCTGCCGTTATGTTGGGTTTAGAATATTGAACGTGACGAAAATAATTTTTATAACATTGATTTATCGTTGGGTTTACCATTGCCGTACCTTGTCGAGAGGTCCGGCGATAGAAATCAAACACACCTTTTTGATAACTACGGAAGCCGGAGGAGTCAAACCAAAAGGAGCTGCGGGAGTAAAACCATCATCAGTCTGTGCCTGATTAGTTAAAGCTAATTATGAGACGTTAACAGGTTGTGTTCGGTACTTCCTTCATGTTAACACCGCCCTGCTCTGAGCGCCTGCGGCCACAGGTGAGAGCTGCTGGAGCTGTAATGGTTAACGGCCTCTATGTTTAGCTGTTAATGCTGTGATCCGCGGAGTGATTTAGGGACGTTTGAATCGGCTGTGAGGGGTAGGAAATGCCCGGCAGCGGCGGGTTCGCCTGGACGGTGGTCGTTCTCACCTGCCAACACAAAGACAGCGTCTATTCGTTCCAGAGAGGTGAGCCCCTGCTCCTGTGACCTTTGAACTGTCACTTTGATTTCTGCACTTACATGGGCCGGCCAGACGGGGGCGCTGCTGGTTAGGAAATACAATATATTCACTATATCCTAGAAGAAAAGGGACTGTTGACATTTTGTATTAAGGAACTGATAGGGCAATATTGATAGTTTTATTAATATATTGATTTTTATCTTTATTGAAACTTAAAAAATAAGTTCTGGTTTAGTTACAATGATGTGAAGGAACAGTTTAAAATTATGCAAATCATCAAAATGCAAAATTAACAACAACAAAAAAAAGGAAATAAAAAAGCAGGTATAAAAGTACAGGTCATGCTTCATTATTTTTCAGTCATTCATTATCTGTTACTACTTTTTCTGAATTTCATAGGAGGCTATTACTTCGTGTATGAATTACACTTCTGCATACTGAGATACTTTGTAGATATTTCATATGTACTAAGACAAAACAAGATACAATTTTATAAATTAAAATGAAAACAATACTGATGATGTTTAGATCTCGATTTATAACATTTTGTAAAAGGATGCTTTATCCACTTTGTTTATTGGCTGTATAACATACTTTGCAGTTGCTTACTGCTTGACAAAGCCTTTTAGGATCATTCATAAGGTTATTAAGACAATGTTTCCATGTGTCTTTTATTTTTACTCAAGAAAAGCTTGATTTATTTATTTAATTCAATTATCAATAGCAATCTTCAAAAAAATCTTAAATATTAACAATGTAAAAGTCTTTATAAGGGTCTATATTTTAACATACTTTCATAGATGAACAAGCAAATGTAGACAAACAATCAGTTTTGAGGTATTACACCATGCAGTAATTTTATACTTTGCTGTTTTAATGGAGTTGTGTAAAGCTTTAAATGCTTTTGTAGGATAAGGAGCTAGAGACACATAAATAAATAAATGAATAAATAAAATCATTATATTATTATCAGTTTTAGAGGGTTGTATTGTTGTTGTGGCTCTGTTTACCATTTTCTGTTTTTGCATGTGTGCGTTTGTCAGAGTTAGAGTTGCGGCAGCAGCGTGGCTCTCTCTCTCAGGGTGCGTTGGTTTTGACGGTACGGGATCGCCAGGAGCCACTGGGCAGTGGAGGGGCAACACTCAATGCTCTACTGGTAGCTGCAGAACATCTGAGCAACAGAGCTGGACACACTGTAAGTAAAACTACTGATAGAATGAGTTTGACTGGTCAAACCACTGCCTGGTACCAATAATAATGAATATCCACATTTTATAAGATGCTATTGGTTTTTTCAGCCTAGAGAGTGATTTTACTCTGACTTGATTTACTTCCTGACAGTAAATATTTCAGAAATGTTTTTGTCAGGTGGTGACAGCCGATGTCCTAGATGATGCTCATGTCCTCATCCTTCACACGGTGAGCCAAGCAGGTGCATGTTTAATTCTGCTGTGCTCTTTTTGTAGATTCATTTTTCAGTCCAGTCTTTTGTTTTTCATTCCACAGGGTCGTGATTTCCCCTGGAGTTCCTGCAGCAGAGCGTTCTGCTGGCTGCCTCAGGAGAAACATGACCAGAAAGTCCAGGCTCCTGTTTGCTGCCTGGACCTGCTGCTAGACCACCTTAGTAACAAGGTCTACCTGATTTCACTTATTTGCTCTTGGTATTTGTGTAGTCAGAATATGACTTCTATGATGTTGTATGAGTTGTATAAATTCAAACTAGGGTAAAATGTCTGATGTGACATAAGTAGACACGATAAGCGTTGGCTTTGGTGAGTACATCCAGTATGTGCTGAGTATATGATATTATTAGTAGATGTACATCACTATAGGTCATGCATGCTTGACTAAAACCAAACCATCAAGTTAAAGGGATCCTTTATTGCTTCCCTTTTTCATATGAAAGAAGTTTCTTTTCTATTCTATTGTATTCTATTCTAGTTTAGTCTAGTCTGTTCTCTGGTTTCTGCCTTTTAATATTCATACTTATATACTGTGATTATTATTTTTTATTATACCTTAGTACAAAATATTGTAAATAATTTGAAATTACTACACATTTATTGTTAAAATAGAAAAAAAATTGGAATTCAAAGTACTGATATTTCAGTGTTGGTCTGGATACTATTATTACGTTGCACTTTTCCTCTTGTATCCCTTACAATAATGTTTAATCAGATCTTCTCATTGCTCTTTTCATAAATGAACAATTTCTTACCACAACCTCAGGCTCATTTAATGAGGTTGAGTATTGTGTGCATTGTAAAAGAAAACGTGCAAATATCTGTCATCAGTTATTCATCACTTACATGACTTTCAAGAGAAAGCTTTGATAACAAAAAGTATTGTGGTGTTGTATTTGTTGTACCACAGCATTATATGTCATGGTAACTTGTGTTCACTGTAAAACAAACAGATGTTTTCTGTCTTTTTTAATTTATTCAGATTTGTCCTGGCTCTCCTCCTGGTGTTTGGGTCTGCAGCACCGACGTGATCCTCACCATTCCTCCTGACTTTGGTTAGTGAAGTCCAGTTACTCTAGTTTCAATCCAGTGTACTGTGTTTACGTGAAGTACAGGCTCATCCCTGTATTTCACTGCTTGCTGTGATTTATCTGTACATTTTGATGTTTGTATGTTAGTTTTACCCTGGGAGGATTTCTCCGGTGTTCGGGTTTTGGCTTTACCAGGTGACATATCCTATGCAGGAAACCATGGAGTCTACCTCTGTGACCAACAGGTGCACAAGTTATTTTAGCAAACTGATGCCACATCTCTTTTATATCTGTTTTATATTGTTTTTGTTTCATTCATTCATAATGAATCTGGATTGGGATTAAAGGTCTGTTTGTTTTGCTTTCCAGGGTCAGGTCAGGGATATTATCTACAAGGGAACAGAAGAGCAAATCCAACAAGCTGTGATGTCTGATGGGAATGTGCCTCTGGTACGTCAGTTAACAAATAAAAACAAAGATTCAGCTTGAATAATAAAAACAGATTTGATTATTAGAGCAGGTACAGATACATATTCTTTGGAATGGCAAAATACTGGTTTTTAACCTGTTGTTTTATACTGGTCTTGAATTGCAACTGAGATAATCTGCTTTTCTCTGAAAATAAATAACTTTTTAAAGAATATATTTTGAATGCGTGGTATGTAAATATTTTTTGCAGTTTCAATGAAATTATATATTAGTAAATTATCTTCCTAGACTTCTTAGACTTTTACTTCTGATTATTATATTAAAGTAATTTTTCTAACAATGGACTCTATATTTCAGAAACATTCAGAAGCATTTGTCAGTGGAAATATCCATTCGAGTCAAAAATATATATTCAGTGTTGAACATGATATTTATATACTGTTAGCTACTTATTACTGGTAAATATCTTCTCTCCTTGGAGCTGATGTGAATTATTTGTCTCTAGGTTTCAGGCCCAGTCTTTTTCAGTAGGTCTGTATCTGAGAAGTTATTGCAGACTCATGTCACTCCACCTCTGGATGGCTGCACATATCTTGGCCTGGATTCTGGAGCTCCACCCCTCCAGGTACGTGTCTGGCATTTGTTTTCATTATTTTATTTGTTACAGTTTGTTTTCTTGAGTAACTGTTTAGCAGTTTGGGTTTGTTTAGGTTCCACTGTAGAAAAATACATGTAATTCCAATTTTTTTGCCTATTATATTTTCCATTATTCCAGCGTGATTTTAGTGACATTCAAGTAAAAGGGAAAAAGTGCACATCTACATATATACTGGTGCCAGTCTTGTCTGTAATAGACTCTAGTTGGGATTTTATTGATGTACATCTCCATTTTGGTAATTTTCTTTCATCAGCTTATCTCAAACACCAGTTTTTTTCCACTCACTCTACTGTGGTGTCGCTTCTCAGATATCTCTCTTCCTGGATGTGTTGAAGTGTTTGTGCTTAGACCAGACCCAGGATCAGTTTGTGAATGAGGAGAGAGTGGGATGCAGCTCTGCCGTTGGCCCACAGGGGGCGTTAGTGAGGAGTGGCAGGGCAGAGCTGTGGAGGATCCTGAGAGGGACACCCCTCAGACTGGGTAAGGCCCCTCACTGAGACAGTGTACTCTGATGTCTCCCACTGTGGACATTTGTGAGTGGGTTGGCAAGGAAAATATATGAAAATACCTACAAAATGGACAGTTTTAAACTGTGGTGGAGAGGAGGACACTAAAAAGCTGATCTCCATTATAGACAATGATGAGCACCCTCTCCACCACACACTGGACAGACAGTGGAGCACCTTTCCACTCCATAAAACTGTACAATAAACTCACCTCTATCTATCTGTCTGTCTATCTATCGATCGATCGATCGATCTGAATCTAAGAGGCACATGGTGAATTACAACTTACAAATACACAAAGGTCACTGATAAAAGTGGAAAACATACCCTCTTGTTAGGTGTGAGGATTGTTTGTCTGTGTTTTATTCAAAATTTGAATGAGCATATTGTGGAAAAAAGAAAAAAAAGTGGAAAACATCAGCTGGATTTGGAGGCATAATGGAGACAGACAGAAAGATCCCTGTGGCATCCCACATGCACATGACTGTCAATTATAACTCAACTAAGTACATGATTTCATATATAAAAAGATTAGTCCTGTTAACTGATGTATTGTAAATAAATCATTACACTACAAATCACATTAAAGAAAGATTCTTCTCCCACAGAGACAGAATGCTGCATTATGTTCACATCAATTATAATCATAATATTTAACATTTATGCTACACCAGTCAATTTGATGTTGATTTTGTGTGGCAGATGACTCTGAATACTACGTTACCCATCAGTCTCAGTAGCTGTAATGGTGAAGCTGTAAATTTACAGCTTGTTGTTAAGAAAAAACTACCAACATCTCCTGACACCAGCCACCAAACATATTGTACTTCTTTATTTTTTTGATTGATTTTCAAAACATGACAGCATCAACAGTAATGTGTAAATGATCAACAAACCAGATAACCAACATTTCTGGACAACAGTAATCTCTCTTATAGACGGAAGCATGGCTTAACTCCCTCCTGTTTTTACATGTGCTGACACACATCAGTGATAGCTGATTGTTCACTTGATCCAACACAGTGTCTTGCCTTTTGTTTTTTTAACTTGTGTTCTTCTTTTGCTGTTTTTTTTTTTTTTTTTTACTTGTTAATGCCCTCTGTCTCAAGTCATATATGATACATTCTCCTTTTCTTCTAGTGTTTTGTTCATATTTCTGTATTTCTTATCTTTTATCCTCATGTTTTTCATGTGCTCTTTGCTCATTTCCCCACAGTGTGCATTCCTGGTGGTCGCTACGACTACCTGACACTGTCTGGGAAGCAGCATGTCGATCGGCTGACTTGTGATTGGGCAGATAGAAACACTCTGTCGCACATTCAGGTGGTACTCCCTGTTCCTTAGTATCATCACTAAAAACTTTGAGCAGAGTTCAGTAACTCTGTTTTGTTCTCAGAGCAACAGCAGCGTCAGCACGGGAAGTCGTGTCATCAACAGTGTTCTGGAGGAAGACGTTTCCGTGGCAACGGGGGCGGTGGTTCAACACTGCCACCTACAGGTCAGGAATTCATCACTGTGGTTCAATCCAATAAATCTGTTTTATGTAATTGATTCATTCCTCTTGTGACCTTTGACCTCTCCATCAGGGCCCTGTGAACATCCCCTCAGGCTGTTTACTGTCTGGTCTCGAGTTGTCAACATCACCATGCATCAGAGATTTGGTGCTGGACAATGACATCATCATTCAGGGACATCGAATAGTGCTGGGAGAACTGAAGCTGAATGTGTACACGGTGATCGGATCACAGGATGACCTAGAGGTAGAAACCTAACCTTACACCTACACAAATGATAAAGATTGTAAAAATAATATAAATATAAGACACTATTTTTTTTCACCCCTGCTCACTGGGGACTTTGAGACACAGACTAAAGTATTGGAGTTAGGTGTTTTATTGTGTTTGGATCCAAGTACACTTTTAACTAACTGATTGAAGGAGTATTAGACCAGGACTTTTCATGTTCTTCAAGGCAAAATGAATGTGCTCTGTCTGGCTATAAAGCCTGCGAGTCCTTCAGCTTCTGGTCTCTTTCCTACTCATTTTGGGCTGTGCTGCTGCACGGCCCAGAGCTTTTTTGCTTTTGTTCTTTGAGTTGTTTGTCATCTGGCCAGGTATGGTTTCAGTTTTGGTTTTTGTCTTTTGGTTGGATTATTTCGCTTTCTTTTATCACTTATGATAAATCTTTGGTTAACTGTACTTGTTGTGTTTGGTGCTTTTTGTTATGGTACTGAGCCAGGCTGTGACAACATAAACTGATATTAAATTCCAACAACTTGAAAGAAAGTCTTAAAATTTAGTTCAGACATTCACTTTGACTTAAGGATGAACTAATTAGAATTTAATGGTTAAAGTCATGGTTGCTGTGATGTCACAGTTTTGGCCATAACTCAATATTTAAGATTCATAGTTCTTAGGTAGGTGGCTAAAATCTGTTTTCCTTCTCTATATAACTCCACTTTACAAAATCCAAACTAATCATCTAATTTCTGAATACTGAGAACCAAGACAAGAACATTTGATGTAAATCTGTCTCTCTCCCTCCTTAGGTTTCTTCTTCTGATGACAAAGCATCTTTCCTCAACCAGAGATGGAGCATCTTTCTCAGCAGAACAGGAATCCTGTAAGGCCATTTACTGATCTTTGACTCTGATATATCTTTAATCTTAACTTTGAATTATTTTAGCTAGAAACAACATTATAGCACAGAGCAAAACAAAAAGACTATGAAGTGAGTGGAAAAAAAATATCATTCCCAATCAATCTCCATCTGGGCACAAGATGGAGTTTGGCACATCATCATTTTTGGCCTCTAAATGTCAGTGACTGAACATTATTTGATAAACATGGCTTCATCACTTTGAATGTTTTCAGGTCAGAGGACTTGTGGGTCAAAGGAGAACAGCCTTCCCTCCTCGAGGCTCGTCTTTTCCCAGTCCTCCACCCCAGAGGGGGCGCTGTAGGTCTGGAGGGAGGTGTCGTCTGGCTGCTGGGCGGAGCCGGCTCTTTGCAGATGTGGAGGGAGGCCTGGAGGCTATCTTTGAAGGAAGTACTGTCACTTACCCACCAGGAGGCGGAGCTCCAGTGGAGGGAGGAGTTACAGTTCCTAGCGGGGAGGAGGAGAGTCTTCAACGCTCTGATGAGTCGCTCAGATGTCTGTCTGCTGCCTTGCTTTAGGGCAGTGGTGATGGGAGGACAGCAGGGGGCACTGCTGGAAACACTGGACAGCAGTAAGTCGCATCATGTTCATAATATTGTATTGCATTATATAATGTATTTGTATCTAATTGATTGTTTTTTAATGAAACAGATTGTTGCCAGTATATCAAGATATACAGGATATTTGATAGTTATTACATTATAATATATAAAATAATACATGTTAGGATATTATAATAAGATTCAGTGTTTAGTTTGACTGACAGTTAATGATTTTTTTTCATGTAGTTGCAGCAGGAAGTAGGGCAGGGCCAGATCCAGGGGCGGAGTCATGTCATGGGGCAGAGCTGGGTGTGTCCGCTCGCTGTCTATCGTGCATTGCTGATGTTTTGGTCTGCATGGCGGGGGGTAGAGGAGGGCTGAGGAGTGGACCTGCTGCTAATGAGGCCTGGAGCTCTGCCTACTCCCTGTTAGAGGAGGGTAACCTGAGGGGCGGAGTCCACGTCCTTGCTGAACAGAGAATGCATTGGCTAAGCAGGTGAGAGGGCGGAGTTTGTTTTTTCAGAGTTTGTTTTTTATATACTTTTGTAAACAGTCACGTCACATGTTGGTGGTGACTACCATCTACAGGCCAGACTTGTTGGTCCGGGCAGCACGACATTATGAAGGTGCAGGTCAGGTGCTGCTCCGACAGGCAGTGATGTCATCGCAAAGGTTCATATCCATTGGCCAAGGTCTAGTCCCGCCTCTAGAGGAATGGCAGGAAGTTGAGTGTCCAGCAAGACTGGACTTGGCTGGTGAGTCAAGTGAAAATGCTGAAATTATTTTTTGTTCATAGTGGTTTATATAGTAATGTACACACTATAAGACATTCCATTGTTGTTTAGGTACCACATTTAAAAAAATAAAATTCACAGTTGTATCTATTTTTGTAAGTCAAAATATGAATAGTTAACCAGAGTAAACGACTGTTGTACCTGTTTAAAACACTGTGGCCATCATCATCCATCTGCCGTAGGTGGATGGAGCGACACTCCGCCCATCGCTTTTGAGCATGGTGGATCTGTGACCAACGTTGCAGTGAAGGTTGATGGGCAACGTCCTATTGGTGCCAGGGCTCGACGCATCCGAGAGCCCCGCCTCCTGTTAGTCAGCTACTCTGGAGGGCGGGACAGTGGGGTTTCCATGGAGACAGTGTGTGAAAGCCTGGATGATCTGAGGGATTACTGTCAGCCTCATGCACCTGGTACTGAAAAGTTGACAGCATGACAAATTCACTGTGGTGGACACTGTTAAGTTATGTACGTGTTTATGTGTCTGTGTGTGTTACAGGAGCTCTACTAAAGGCTGTGTGTGTGTGCAGTGGTTTGGTGTCTCTGTCCTCCCAGCATCCTCTGGGTGATCAGCTGATGCAGCGGTGGGGAGGAGGGGTGGAGCTTCACAGCTGGTCACTGTTGCCCACTGGGTCAGGACTGGGTGAGGAACCACATATAATTTAACAAGAAAAAAGCTAAAGTCTTAACCACAAAACATATAAACTACATAAGAAATGTTTTATGACATGAGAATAACATGAAAATGTGCAAACTACAGGAAACAAAACTAACAGGTTAAATATAAGACCTACAACACCCAGTTATTCACAGAGATGTACACTTAGCATTCTGATATTAAAAAAAAAAAAAAAAAACAAAACAATGACATGTTAAAAACCAAATTGCCACATTTAGCGCTGGTAAAAAAAAAAAAAAAAAAAATTCCAGAGAGCAACACGTGCTCAAAGCTGTCATTTGTGTTGTGACAAATGGTAAAAGTGAAGTATTTAATTTTAAAACAAGGTAAAGATTGTGAAATTTAAAGAAATAGAGTGACAGGAGGGTTAAGGTAATCGCATGTCTTGCAGGTACCAGCAGCATCCTGGCAGGGGCGCTGTTGGCCACAGTCTACAGATGTACCGGTCGAACCTATGACACAGACTCCCTCATCCACGCTGTCCTGTACCTGGAACAGATACTCACCACAGGTGTGATCAGGCTCTTTTTTGTAGAACTATATTTAATCCAACAATTTAAGTAAGAAATTTGAGTGTGAATGTGAAGTCCTAATCATGGAGACTAATGTGACTGACATTACTTATACTGATCATCTCACTAATATTTTACTCTGTTAAACCTCACTTTTATTCACAGCATGTTTAGTGACATTCATGTTTTGTCATTTTATTCTAATGAAAGAGAGTACATTAATCTCACCTTAATATAGGGGATGCAACACCACTGACAGCTGACCATTATGTAATTATAGGATGTGTAATCAGTCTGATTGGAAATATTTGGTATAATTTTAAGTACACTAGTCAACAAAATGTTAAACATAGGCCTATA
>JAPQRP010000025.1:21925368-21937755 GCA_037367295.1 Apogon hyalosoma
TGCAGTATAGATTTTCAGAGTAATGTGGAAATCACTGTGTGGGCAGACAAAGAGCAGGAATCAACAGAATAAAAGCAGAATAAAAACCACCACCACTACCAAAGAGAAACCTAAAGTATATATATTTATTATGGAGACACAAAATAGTCACTGAAGGTTACAAAATTGTCTTGTATCTGTTGTATTGAAACTACCCACACAAGAGAATGTTTTAAAAAAAATACTATATTCACATAGTGTCCTACAGTTTGCAGAATAAAAACCAAACACTGCCTCTGCCTTTGGTTTGACTGAACTCCCTGTTGTTTGTCTTGCTCAGGTGGAGGGTGGCAGGACCAGGTGGGAGGTTTGGTGGGCGGGGTCAAGGTGGGTCGCTCCAAGGCGTCCTTACCTCTGCAGGTGGAAGTGGAACGTCTCAGTCTATCAGAGGACTTCCTGGTGTCTCTGGAGCAGCATCTTCTGCTAGTTTACACCGGCAAAACCCGCCTGGCTCGCAACCTGCTGCAGGTCTGTCCCCCTTAAAGAAACCTCAGATCAAACAAATGCTAGTTAAAGTAGTCTATTTTGGTTACATACTAGAATATGTATACTATTGTATTTATTTATCCAAGTCTCTGATGAAAACATTTTCTGACTGTTTGAAGGATGTGGTGCGTAGCTGGTACAGCCGTCTGCCCTCCATGGTCCAGAACGCACAGCAGCTCGTGGCCAATTCAGAGGAATGCGCCAAAGCCTGTTCAGATGGTGTGACTCAGATTCTAGAATTACATGTTAGATTTTAATTTAAATGAACACTTCATACACACGTTACTGACACAGAAATCAGGTGGAACTAAAGGGTTATTAACACTTAACCTCTTACATCTGGGGACAGCCGCAGTTCTGTCTGTGTTACCATGGTAATGCTACACGACACTTGGAGCAATATACACATGTTATACATCTACTTAACCTGAGGAATGTTAGCTGAGAGTTCAATAAAACAGGCTGTTGGAAAACAGAACGCAATCCAAATAACAAGCACTTAAATCAAATATCTAAAATAAGCTGAGTCCAAGACCAGCTGATATGGATAATTTCAAACAAAAGGCCAATGTGACAAACTTTGCAGCGCTAAGCTAACACTAACCAGATCCAACATTACAAGGATTATTTCTCTACCACTAAAACTCACTGAAAAATAATGTGTAGTATTATGTAGTGATTACGATTTTGTCTTGCCTTTGCTGTTTTCTGATCATAACTTGGTTTTATATCGGTGAACCTTCAGCTATCAGCTAATCCATTGTTTTTTGTTAAATTGACATGATTCCCACTTGAGACAAATAGCTCAGAGCTTAACATGTTAAATAATATTTGGAGGTTTCAAAGGCTGTGTTTCTGCCTCACATTTCACATGAGATAATATACAGTAGTGGAAAAAAGTTTTTAGACACCTTTAACATTTTACACAATCTCAAATATTATGAAATATTTGCTGAAAAATATTTTTTGTGTGGTTGCATCAGATAGACACAAACAAATGCAAATGATTTTTTGTTTATTGTTAACAAGAAAAATAACAAAACTAAATTCTTGACAGTTTCAACATGTCATGCCAGGGATGTGTTTCATTATCTTCCTGAAACATCCAGTTTTGACCTTAATGGAACAGAGCATGTGCAGAACAGAGTATGTGGGTTTGCAGAATGAAACAATACTTTGCAGAGTTCAATGATTTAAAGGTGATTCTTAATGCAATATATGACAAAATGCATGGGGTGTCCAAAAACTTTTTTCCACCACTGTATATAAATATGTTTTAAATTGCACTTCAGCTGCATTTTTGCACATTTCAATACAGCAACTTTTCCACCACTCCTGAGATAAGACTCATAAGAACATTTTCTTTTCAGTATTTTTTATTTTTTCACATTTTTTCTGCTTACTGCAAGAGATTGTTTTTGTGTGTGTGTGTATTTTACTTTTAAGTGTATTTTTGAGTGTTACTAATAATAATATTTACATTTGCCAGTCAAACCCCCTCACCACCACACAGTCACCTCCCTGCTCGTTCCTCAGGTTCTCTGTCCAGACTTGGCCTGTGTCTGGACCGGTCCTGGCAGCAGAAGAAGCTGATGGCTCCAGGTTGTGAGCCGGCCTCAGTACGGACCATGATGGAGGCCCTGAGGCCGCTGGTCCTGGGTCAAAGTCTAGCTGGAGCTGGTGGAGGAGGCTTTCTCTATCTGCTGACTCGAGAACCTCAGCAGCATCAGGCGGTTCTCCATGTCCTAAACAACACCGAGGTATCTACCCAGAACATCAGGGTCAGAGATCAATAGGTCACTTTATTGTTGTCATGTGACTTTTTATTTTATTTTTATTTATTTTTAGTATCTTGATTTATCAAGATAGTTCCCAACTGTTGCCAAACTACAGCCATAACATTAATTTAACATTTCAATTTGCACATTATCTTTTGAAAAACATGTACACAGTCTGATGTAAGTGATCTTTTAATTCTCAACAATTAAAGTTAATCAGGATTTGTTTGTTTATCAAGCAAATATTTATAAACTTGTAAACATGTAAACTTTTTTTAATTTCATTTATTGCAGTTTTTGACTATCATTAAAAAAGGGATATCAGCAACTTAGAAAATTCATTCATTCATTTTCTGAACCCGCTTTATCCTCACTCTTGGAAAATAGCTTTGAATAGCCAAAGAACAAACTGATACACTTTATGTCAAAGAATTAAACAGTAAACAAAATAAACAAGTACAGACAAGCAAAACAGTCAAGAAGTAACATAAGTAATTAAATAATTTGAGGAAAAATAGAGACCTGGGTTCTATGCTTATTTTGATGGAATTATAAAGTTAAATAAAATGAAATGATACAAAGGCAAATTGTAAATGAATTGAAATTTAAAATGTGCTTTTTTCTCTGTTTTGAATTATACAAGAAGTTTAAATACTTGGACTGTCATGCAAGATGTGTAATTACAAAACTACGTATGTACAAATACATGTTTGAGTCCCCACGCAAACATTCATTCATACATTTAAAGTGTGGTAGACCTGTCTTTAAAGCTGTCATTGAGTATTCTGTTGTACATTTTTGTGGTGGATTCATTGGTTTGTTTACCCTGGCGATGACTGTTCTGCTTTAGGGTCTTGGAGACTTCAGTGTTCACTCGGTGGAGCTGGACATGGACGGGATCACAGTCCTGGTGCCATCATGAGGACACATAAATTGGTGCAATTCTGAAACAGCCTTATAAAGGAGACGATTGTATATTTGATTGCAAAAAACAGGAATCCCACTGGTTAATGAATTTACAAGGCTTATACACTCTCTCTGCACATAAACAGCAGATCTTTTAGTCCACCAGTAGTGCATAAATATTAGAGAGTCTGGATTTGAGACATAATAGTTTAATAAACACCTGTTCAGCAGAAAAAGGGTCAAATAACGGGCTTAGTCATGATGTACCATGTAAAATGTTCTTTATGTTTTTAACAGTTTTAGTTTTTCTGCTTAAATGCAATAATTTGACCATCTGATATGCCTGAAAGTAATGGAGAAATAATAAATGTGTATGAATGTTGCTGTTATTTTCTACAGCTAAACATGTCATATCCATATCAGTGTACTCAAAGCAACTTCCATTTTATAATGTAAAATCAGACAATAACGCATGTCTTCATTGTTACTATGCAAGTTAAGAAATGGTACATGTTTACAGCTTATTTAGACTGATGTATGGCACGTCAAGTGTTCAGGGATTTTTTTGTCTCCCTCAAATACACCCCAACTTCTTTTCCCAACAAGGTGGTTTGATCAAACCCCAAAGTATCAGTAAGACCAGGAGAGTCAAGAATGTTCTGTTATCGTCTACTTTAAGTGCATTTAAAATGAAATCATGTTTTGTGCACCTTAGCTTGACTTCACACCATGTCTGCAAAATGTTTGAAAGACACACATTTACAGAATAAATACATGGCACTAAATGAATTAAATAATTCATTGTGATTTAACAGATATATGCTTATTTAATAGAAGAAATTCTGATGAAACTGGAGGTTTACTGAGAGTGAAAAAATTAAGTGTTTAAGTATTTGATTGTTTCTTGTCACTGAACATTGTAATCAGCAGCGTATGAAGATTAATGCGAATATTTTTTGTACTTTGAATCTATTTTTGATAAATGAGAAAGATTATCATTATCACAAACGGTTCTGATGTGTTCACTTTATAAATTAATAGAATAAATAAAATATTCACTGAAAGCATTGTAGAGCAGTTATTCATTCATCGGGAGCTTCTGGTTAAAATCACTTAAAATGAATCTACATCACCACAAAGATAGACTAGGCCAGGGGTATTCAAGTCCGGTCTTCGAGGGCCGGTATCCTGCATGGTTTAGATGTTTCCCTCTTCCATCACACCTGGAAGCCATTCCATCGTTCTCAAGCTTCTGCAGAGCTGAATGATGAGCTGATCATTAATTGAACCAAGTGTGCTGGAAGAGGGAAATATCTAAAACATGCAGGGTACCGGCCCTCCAAGACCGGATTTGAATACCCCTGGACTAAACTAAAACTAGCAGGGGGAAAAAAATCAGTTTATTGAAATACAAATAAAAACTGTGTTCTTTGACCAGAGATGATGTTTAAAAAAAAAAAAAAAACCTCATTCACAGTTACACTTTGTCTATCAAGAATAAATCACATTGTCACAATCATTTCATGAGAAGTGGTAAAAATATTTGATTCCAACTTTATGTTGTGTAGTAGGACAGGAGTCAATTAACAAACATAACGTGTTGCACACTTTTGATACCCCTCGGCCAAATATAGTGTAAGATTCTGTTTAAAGTTACTGCCCTATAATTTAGATTAGATTGTCTTTGTGTAAAACTTATTACATATTTATGCTTTAAAGTACTCAGATATTATAACTGCATAAGGCCATTTGACCTTGAAAAAGTAGGTCAAGGTGAGCTATTTTCAGTAGGCTTCTGCTCTAAGATGCATCAACAGTATAAATTTGGTGCAGATATCCCAATGCATTCTTCAGTTAATGCGATTATGTTGTTGAATGGACAGACAGATGGACAACAAAACGATCACAACACCCCTTCAGCCAGAAGTTGGCTGAGGGATAAAAACTAACACTATAACTAGGACAGAAAACATATGCAATTAAAATTAAAGTGAACATTGCATTATGTATTCAAATGAAATGCTCTGATCTTCAGTTCAGTTTTTATTTTCCCTCTTAGAGAACTGAGGAATGTTAAATGGTTCATGTTCACAAGAACAAACTGTCTTTGCACAATGTTGATTTTAAATAACAGTTTTGTAAATCATGTATGATGTTCTGCTTCTACTTTTTCAGCATCTATAAATCAGTCCTTTCCTTGTCATGGATGAAAAATTAAATAGAAGTTAAAGTAAAGTCAGTCAATTCATTCATATATGAATCATTTATGTATATGTAAAATCTAAAAATCAGAATACTTTATTAAACCCAGGGGGAAATTATTGTGAGTTACAGTTGCTCCATTCAAATATAATAAAAAGTAGCAGGAAAAAACTAAAGACTTTTGTGCACAAAGAGAAAGAAAATGAATGTGTTCATGAAGGTCAGTGTGACAAACCTCAACCTCATAAATCTATTTTACACAAAATAAAACACAGAAGACATAAGTGTTTAAGCTCAGAAACTGTACAACATAGTTGAAATGGGGGAAACAAAAAGTGGGAAAAGTGGTACTAAAACAAGACTTCTGGAGGAACATCTTGCAGCTTATCAGTTTTATTGGCAACAGGTCAGTGGTATATATAAAAAAAAACATCAAGAGGAAAGAAAGAACAAAAGATTAGAGGTAAAGATGGTTGGAGGTTAACCACTCTGTAAAAAACAGCATCTTAAATCCAATACAGATCTAGTCTTTCGCATGACCCTAATTTTAGCTCTGATTCTAACCTCATATGTTACACTAAGACTTGATGCAGTTTTCCATGGATGTGTGAAAGCCTGAATGGTGACACTTCCCCAAGATAAAGTTATAACCAACAATATACTGTTTGTTTCCTGATTTTATTACAGTAATGCTGATGGTCTCTGACCGAGGCCAACTTCAAAAACTTACAAATAATAAAATATCTGGAGTTGAAAGTTTGTCAAAAAACTTTCTTTTGTGTCCAATGCACAACTGAAAAGTTTAGTATTTACATTTTTCATATTTGTTCATATACACTTTTATACTTATTTTCTTAGATGAAGATGAATGATCCAAACAGACCCAGGAATATTAGTCTGTAAAAACATGAGCCAATCAGCTCTCTCATTGGTTTGAGTCCTTATTTCCCAGCAACCACAGATAGCTGGTCTCGGATGCGTCCCAGTCCATCCAGTATGGTGTCCAAAGACTCCCTGCTCAGCTCCACTGTTACCGTGGAAACCGATTCACTGCCTCCAGAATGACACGAATCCTCCATCTGCAACAACAACATCAATAATAACAATAATAATAATAATAGTAATCCACATTTTCTCATTACTTTCTTATACAGGAAGTAGCAGAGAGATGAATGACATTAGTAGCAAAGATCCTCAGATGGATTTAGCCCAAATATTAAAAAGGACAGTTTTTTGTTCCTGCTCCTGTGACCACACATGCACAATTTGCTTATAGGTTTTCTGCACCTGTAAGTGTCTCCTCTATTAAGTGGGGTTGAATAACAACAAAAACAAAACAAAGAAACAGAAAGTAACATCGGTATGAGTATCCACTAAGAATTATGCAATCAGTGCATCACTACGACAAGATCTCTCAACATTCTGACGTTAAAATTACATTTATAAGACAAATAAATAGGAAGAAAATTGATTTTGTTTAAGGCCTTTTTCTGTCTCAGCAACAAAATCTCAATGATGTTGGAACACAAACCTGATCTGGAGGAGAAAAAAAAATAAGCAGAAAAATAAAACAAGCAAGAAAATTAAATGAGTAATAATGATGATAAAATAATATCAATTACCAGTAAAAATGTAGTATTAAAGATGATTGTATTAAAGCCTTGTTAGTCTACTGTCATACATCCACACAGTGTTCTCAGACTATGTCTATTTAGAAGACAGAAAGGGAACCGTTTCATATGGAAGTATACGCTGCTCCATCTTTAGTTAGAGAATCTCTGATTTAATGTAACTGATGAACAGTGAAGCTCTTTACAGTCCTAAGAGAATATTTAATCCTTATAATACTGTTCAGAATTACTGCGTAGGATGGATGTTGGACACAGATAGAGTCCTGTTCTCCATTTGTGTATTTATGTATTCATTCAGGCCGATACAAACCTTGAACTGGACCAAGCAGGTTGGGACTGACATCCGACTGACTGACTCTGAGCCAGTCACCATGTCCACTCTCCAATCCAACTCCTTCAGCTGAGGGAGGGAAACTAAACAAACAAAAACCCACACAAAGCATCAGTAAAAGCAGTAAATAAATCAAGTAAAAACATAATATAGGTGTGGATTTTACTCACTCTGGTTACTGAGAGCTTCTGTTCTCCATGTTGGACTGAAAAGTATCAGAGGGAGATCAATGACGTTATGACAGTTTGTAGACAAATTATAATAACTGGAAGAGAAATGTTTCTAATCTTCACTTCATTATAAACCTTAGATTTATGTGTCATACAAAGAAATGTGAAATGCATCACACTTTAGTTTTAAGGTAGTGGAGATGCTGTAACCAACATCAGCATACAACATCTTTACAATTTCATGATATAAATAGACAAATACAAAATTACTTTATCATATGCTTGTAAAAAGCACAGTCCTAATCATGAGTTGTAAGAAATGAAAGAATATACAGTTAATTTATTAATGAATGTGTTTTAGATTTTGATTATAATTGCTGTAAACCTTCATATGTCTTATGTACTAACATATTATTTCACATAATCTGATTTCTGTATTTATATTTCTGGTATTTAAAGTGACAATAATATTATTTGATCTTGATATTATATGTTTCACTTTGATATTTGACTGTCACCTTATTTGCAGTAAACACAGAAAAATTATAATTATTGCACTTTAGTAATGAATGAGTGTTATACAGAGTGGTAAAAGTTGTGGTTGTGAGTTTTTGTGCAGGTAACCTGTTCTCCAGCAGGATCTTAGTGATCAGGTTCTTCAGACTGGAGTGGAATGAGTCAGGAAAAAGAGCTAGGATCTGCTCAGGAGAGCTGAGGTTGTAGAATAGGACGTGGTGAGAGAGAACATGGAGGGACTGGACCAACTACAAGAGACACACAAATGACATGTACTCACTGAATAACAGTTATAATAGTAGGAAATCTGATTTTAAACACATGTGAGGTAACACAGGTACTGTATGTAATTGTGACAACAGCAACTTGTTCTCTGAAATAAAATAAAATAAAATCTTGATAGAAATGTTAAAATATGTTAAAGTGACCTATTTCAGCTTCAGGGATTTGAAGGGTTAATAAAATGATCTTAAATCTTGATTTAAAAATGCAAGTGGATTTACAGAGATGTACAACAATTAAACTAATTAATTAATTTAATAAAAAGGCATATTTCATAAGAAATTGTTTTGTAATTTTAAAAATATCAATCTCAAAATGATAACATTTCAAATCTTTCATTTGATACATTTTGTTAAATTGCTGAGAAAACATAATATTCATATCCTCTTTGGGAACATAAACATACCTAAAAAGAAAGAAAGTATATGCAACTAAAGGTGCTTTGGAAAATTAACTTGAAAACAGATGTACCAACCACCTTTGTAATCAAGAGGAAACCTATATTCAACTTAAGAAACAAGAAAAATAGAAATAACACATTTTTTCATAACGTCAGATCTACACAAAACAAACCTCCTCAATCTTTAAATTAGCATAAAACAATAACATATTATACTATTATATTTTTAAAACTATATAATATGGGTTTTTCTGTTTCTTATGCTTAGGTGTGCAAAAACGCAACACCTATGTCTTATAATAAGAGGGAAAATTCAGTGAATGTCTGCAAATCAATCAATGAAAAATATAGAAAAAAGTATCCACCTGACATGTAGGGAAATGCTGTAAATGCCAGAGGAGAATGACTGTTTACCATTCAATATAAAGATGACTGACTCCTTAACAAAACTACAAAGCCAATCTCTCATATTTATTTTCTTTCATACAAATTTCATCCACAATTTCAATACTAGTAATAATAAAAAGATCCCCATGGCATTAAACTCGAGCACAGAAAATGTTTAGATGACTTCTGAAGCTTCCTTTGACTGTATTATTATTATTATTAGTGTTATTAGTATTTACACTCAAGTGTCGCTGTTACCTGAGCAGCCTGAGCTGCAGAGATGCTTAATGTAGTTGCAGTGTTCTCGGCCAAGAGTCGACTGGGAGCTCGGTGACTCTGAACACAAACATCCCTCACTGCATCTTTGGACGGAGCCTTCGCAAGCAAAAACAAAACAAAAACAAACCACAAGCATAACTTTAAACAACGAGTCTAATAATTTGTTACAATGATCAGGAAACAATTAATAGATAATGGGTGAGTTATTTGTAAGTTTTCCACCCTCTCCTGACTTTATTTAAGTGAATTACCTAATCAAGAAAATGATTCGATTTCTAATTGAGAACAATAAAAGATTGTGAGTTGTCTAAAACTTAAAAAAAAAAAAAAAAAAAAAAAAAAAAAAAAAAAAAAAAAAAGATTCACAATTACTTGGAGTATTCACATGTTTAAAATGTAAATATAGGGCAAAGAAAAGTAAAAAGCACTGTTTGGACATATAGAAAAGATATTTTAAAAATGATGAACCTTCACTTCCTCGAAAATGTTAAATTTATAACATCATACATTCACACAAAGATTAGAGTTTGTCCGTCATATTTAAGTATAAATTCATTATCTTTGGACTTTATTCTTCAGAAGAATTAAGACTTAGCCAGTTTATTTAAAATAATTAAATCATACGTTAGGATACATGACGATGAATTTACAGTAATGTACATCTAGAAGACGTAAAGAACTTGACAGTCAAACACAGTGTATTACAGTCTGGGCTGAAGTAAAAAAAAAAAAAAAAAAAATTAATAATGACTTCAGACTTTTCCAAATCAATCATTATACGCAATTTACGATTTCGACCGACTAAAGCAGACACTGTTAGTAAGCTAACAGCATTTAGACAACAATCCATTAACTGGAGACCTATACACTTGTAAAAGGCTTTAGTTTGACTGCGTACGTTTTAGAAATGGTAAAACTTAACAGAAAATACCTTTAAAAGAAGCTGTAAATTGGTGAAGTCTTCGGCGGTGACAGCGGCAGCCATGTTGACATGTGACGCTTTGAAAGTCACGTGACGAAACGTGCGTCGACTGCTCATGGGAAATGAAGTACAGAGAGAAGTGTCATGAGAGCGTTCAATAAATACTGTATGAACAATGACACAAACAGTTCAATGTAAATATACTATATGTGTGTATAACTATATGGGGTATTAGCAGCAACCATTGAACAAATAAGAAACATTGTTAAAACTGATTTTATTGTAGGTTATTGTATGAAAACAAGTCGTATCCACATGAAACCCACTGAATAATACATGTGTAATAAACATAGTAATAGTAAAGGCTTTTTTTTGTAGATAAATGTCTTTTTCACAGCAACGTCAACAAATAAAAAATTAAAAAAAAAAAAAAAAAAACTTGCTGAGTTGGACATTTTTTTCACAGGTTGTAATGTAGTTCTTCCGCATGGGGGCAAATTGAGGACCACCACCATACCCACACCATGTAAGCCCCTGGAACCCTAGTGGCACCCTAACCCTAAAACCCTATACGTACACTGTCTGGTCTAAAAAAAGTCATTCACATTATATATTGTTTTTGGATGATAATTTTGCTCCAAGATCTTGTATTGATGATGGGAGAGTTATCCAGATATTTTCAGTGGGGTTCAGGACTTGACTCTGTGGTAAGGGAACGTTCCTCAGAGTTTTTTTTTTTTTTTGTGGTTCTGAAAGCTAAGAAACCTCTAAGAAAAAAAAAAAAACTACCTCAGAAAGTGTTAGAACCTAAATGATCTTAAGGGAACATTCCTCAGAGGTTCTTCATGGTTTAAGGTTTAAATAACCTTAAGGGAACGTATCTCAGAAGTTGTTAATGGTGTAATAAACTAAATGATCTTTAGAGAAGGTTCCTCAGATGTTCTTCATGGTTACATAGCATCTTAAATACAACCGGAAGATAAAACAAATAAAAGTCACACTGTATAGGTTATATTAATATCCGTCTCCCATGGTAACAAGAACAAATGTAGGTCATGTACCAAATGTGTGATACCGTCTATAATAACAGTACCCTGGTTAGATAATAATGCCCTAGATGGTGCCTGGTTGTATTTGGGTCTGGTCTGGATCATCAGAGCCGGTCTCGGTCGTCCAGATTCAGCGGCTCCCTGCGCTGACTCACGCGGGATGGAACCTGTCCGTCGGCGGCGGCAGCTCCGCGGATCCCCGGGCGGCCGGTGCGTCTGTCCGCTTCACCGGTGACGATGTCGGTCTCCGGGATGAAGAAGCAGCTCCACAAAGCCAGCCAGGTAACCGAGGCCGATCCGGATTCGTGTTTGTGTGGATCCGGACGGTGCTGTGTGGTGTTTGTGGGTGGTTTGCTGTGCAGTGTCTGGGTTTACTGCGACACATGGCCTGCAACAAACCAGCTGAGCATGGAAACTACTGACCACAATCCACTGATCAGCTCTGATTTATGTTTCTTGGGTATTTTAATCGAACTGTTAATCTGTTTAAACTGCTGTTGGCCTGTCAGTGTTATTATTTGTCGCTGTAGTTTTATTACTAACTACTACTCTGTTCTAATAAACGGGCTAATATTTAAAAATAGCAGTAACTACAATGGAAAAGCCTCCACTTTGTTGCTTTAATGTTCTCTACAGACCTAGATATTTTTAAGTGTTACTTTTTAATGCCACTACTCCGTGTTATTTAATATGTCATTGTGTGAGCTAGCCTATTTTACTCTATTTAGATTTTCTTACCATCTGCTGTATGTGCATAATGTACCCTAGGACAGTCTTTCTCAAATTGGGGTACACGCACCCCCAGGGGTACTTGGAAGAAGCCCAGGGGGTGCTTGAAATTAAAAAGTAATAAGAAGAATGATACATTAAATAGATCATCATGTACTGAATACAAAATAAATAATGCTGGAATATAAAACACAATCAATGCATTCATATAATAAAACTGTAATCTTATTTAAGCTTTGGTAACATTTTAAGAACATTTGTATTTTATATTATTCAAGAT
>JAPQRP010000025.1:21939903-21962046 GCA_037367295.1 Apogon hyalosoma
CGTTTGGATAGTTTCTGTTGTCAGTATGATTTAAAAAGAGCAAACACATTTGTTTGATAATAAATGGCTTCACCAAATCACAAGCCACGAGTGAAAGAAAAGTTTTTGTGATATTCAAATTCTCTGAAAAAAAGTTAAAGAAACACAAACCTGCTAGGGTATGTAAACTTATGAGCACAACTGTATACCAATCACAAAACAGGACAATAACCCACATATACAGTACAAAGACACAGAAGCAAAATCTGCTTTAAGAAAACTTCACTCAGTTTCTTTTGTATTATATTTGGACAGCATACAAAGCCCTCTGTTAGATATGGTGTATTCTAAGATGTCTGAATGTTGTGAAAAGGTCTATTTTACCTCAAACCATGACAGTTTTACTCTAAACCTATAGCACTGGTTTTCGGTAGTAGTTTTGGTGCCTAAATTATAAAGATCTGAAACAAAACAACAGTATTAGATTCAGGAATCAAATTACAATCCCTGTCTTGCCTGGATTATCATGACAAGTAAAGTTAAATGATAAATAACTTCAGTAATTTATTTGTTTTAGTGCATTACTTTATAGCAAAACATCATATTTTCACCTTTGTGTTATGACCAGACTCCAGTCATTCCTGATTCTCTTCCTGCTTTTTCATTCTTAAATTTTCCCTTCATGTCTTCATCTCTGTTCAGGTGGTGCTTTGACAGGTGTAGGGGAGGCTCTGCAGCAGGTTGGTAAGGCCAGGGACGCTCTGGATGTCAGCGTCAAATGCACCTTCATCGACCCCCTGCAGGATCTGCATAACACTGAGCTGAAGGACATTAAGGTGAGATGTCACCATTGTCAGCTTGGTTTCATGAACACATTAAATACAAATTTTAAGACATTATATCTGATATTAAAGATGCTTTGAAGTTTACATTTTTATGTAACGTCAGCATAAATGTCTCATTAGTGGATAAGAGAGGGTGAAAATAATCACAGACTGGCCAGATCCACAAGAAAAACTCAAAAGTGTTTTGATTTTTTCAGCTGTTCAACTCTGTCCAAACTATTTAATCATGTTCAGTACCAGCTGAAGAAGCTGAATGGTCGTCGCCTTGACTTCGACTACAAAAGGAGACGGAAGGGGAAGGTCCCGGTGGAGGAGGTGCGACAGGCCTGGGATAAGTTCATTACCTCTAAGGATCTGGCAGAGAGGAGCATGTTCATCCTGCTGGAAAATGATGTGAGTTTTGAGTCAAATACAATAAAATAAAAGCTGTCACTTGCTAATTTAGTTAATCAGTACATTTGTTTTTGACACTTCTAAGTAAATTGGTGATGTTACTTTTATTTTAAGGCTATTTTTTAATGTTCATACTGCATCTTTGCTCTAAAACTATCACTTAGCCTGGATTGCTGGAATTGTTTATATAAAAACAACAACCTTACAGCAACAACTATAGCCTCAAAATAACAAATGTCTTTTTACATACGGTTTCCTTCATAATGATGCCGCCATTTTAATACCACGATGCACTTCAACACAATTTATCTCTCACCATTATTTTGCAAATGCACTGACAGCATCTTGTGCTCAGTTCTACCCGATTGCCAATCAATTCAGATAACTTTTACCATATTCCAGAATAACAGAGGATTCCAAACTACATTGACAAAACCATGTGGATCCCTTTAATTTAAGGACTCATGAGCCAAAAATGTGCATGTAAACAAATGCAATAAAATCATCTTATATCAATATTTTTACCTATAAAGCCCCAGTGTTACCGTTATGTCAGTTCCCATATGAAATTTTCTTTATATTTAACCTTTCCTAAGTGATTTGTCTCCATTTATTATTATATTATCCTCTGTGTTTTGAATTTTATTAGTATAAATCAGATATTTTCCTGTATTTAATTTACTGATCATGAAAATGTTCATAAAAGCTCAGATTAAAGTTGAGGGTTACTATATCGAAAACAGAGAAAACTACAGAAAAAGTGACTTTTTCAGTTAAATATATCATTAATTGAAATAAACCCAGTGTCTCCATCTACTGTCATTGATCCAACTCCATAGGTTTTACTGGTGAATCAATGTTGTAGAAGATGACGGTGTTTCCTCATTCACTATGGAGCCTCTGAACATCTAAACGGGTCATATCTGATGACCATGAAAAGATGACAATCTTTATTTTACATCAGTGGGCTCTATGCACAGCCCTACTACTTCCTGAACTTCAGGTGGCTCCTTTATTTCCTGTGTTTCATGATTGGACACACTGATTAATCCAGGTGTGTCTGCTACTTCTTGTTGTGGCTACTGTGGTCAGGTGCACCTGGATTAATCAGTGTGTCCAATCATGAAACACAGGAAATAAAGGAGCCACCTGAAGTTCAGGAAGCAGTGGGCCTGTGCATAGAGCCCATTATTTCCATGTATTGATAGGATTAGTGGATCAACAGGTATTAAACATTTTAGATCAGTAAATAGTTTTGGTCACAAGTAGATGTTTGGGTCTTTATGGGTTAAACCACTTCAGCTCTGCTCAAAAGTACCAAATATTACCCCTTTGAATGCTAGGTTTAATATGTACTGTTGATATTTATGAATAAAAAAGCCCCCCCAAAAAACTGATAGTGATTAGAGTCATGACTAGGTCAAAAAGTAGCATTGATTTCATTGTATTCCTGAAAATTACTGAACATGTGGTAGGTTTGGTTTGAACTCAGTTTAAGTCGTTTAAAAGATATATTCAGAAAAAAAAGAAAAAATATTGATATATGTGATAATTTTGTTTCATTTTTTTGCATGTACATTTTTGGCTTGAGGGTTCGAGAGGGTGCAAAAATTGTCAGTAGCGTATGATGGACTTGTGAGAGTAAGTGACGTTAGATTCAATAAATATGTCTAAAAATAAATATTGTTGCAGAAATTCATGCCATAAGCTGTAACACGGGCATAATGACCACCAAATCAAAAAAAAAAAAAAAAAAAGACAAAAATGGCCTGTTAAGGTTTAAAGAAGTGTGGAAAAGGGTGGGCTGGCCAAGCAGGGCTAACTATTAAGAAAGAGCATTCTATTGTCCCCCCACAGTTCAATAATGTCATCTTTAAAATGCCATAATGGGGCTTAAAGATATAGCATAACATCTTTTATATAGGGGACAAAAGGCATTTATTTTTTTATGTAGACAGAGCAACAGAGCAGACAACTCACTTTCACTGTTTTATTGTCATGATTACATTTGTAGACTTTTTGTCTTCCATGTTTTCCCCTGCAGGTCGATCAGCTACGCCACCTGGCTGCTCTGGTTGGAGCCCTGATGGAGTTCCATCGTCACGCCCATCGAGTCCTGCTGGGTCTCCAGGGCAATCTGCAAGCCAGGTAACTTTCACATCACCTTTCATATCACTTTCCATTGAGTGGGGTAGTTTGATGATGTTCACCTGCTCAGTAGAGTTTGGAAACACTGAAAGTCAGTATGCACCGCCAATTAACTACCAATGAGATCGATAAAGAAGGCTTTGAATTTAGTTTAGAAACATCCTGCTGTCTTTTCAAATACTGTATATTGTATTTCATCACAGACTTACTGCTGCCAGTAACAGACCAGAGCGGCGTTACCGGCCGAAAAAGATCAGAGTCAGATCTGAACACAGCAACAGCATCGGATTTTACCACCAGCCATCTGTCATATCCACAATTTCCTCAGGTTTGTCTTAATATTATTCTCCTGCCATATTTCTACTGTATTTCTTTTTTTGTGTGTGTGTTTTTCAAATGATTTGCCTTCTGGAATGTTAGCAACCTTGATCAACTCTTGCAATTTTGTGCATAAACTCATCTTTTTTCATATGATTGATCAAACTCATGATGGATAAGTCTGCAACAACAAGATTTTACTCAAGCAGGACCTACTGTAGCTGCGACATACGGTAGATCTTCAGGGAGTCATTACCCCATTCCAGTCTAACTAAATAGGTCTTACCATGGATGCAGAGCTGGTGTTAAGCTAAAAGCTGGAAGGTGCAGATACAATACTTGTCTGCCATCACTTCTCATGGAAAATTACTCACAAACTTGCTCCAAAACAAGATGGATGAGTTGGAAGCACTCCTGACAAACCAGAGCATCTATCATGAGTCCGCTTGAATCCAGCTCAGACTGCAACTTGGTATTTCTATGGTTCTGTTACACACCTTATGTACAGAGTCAACCTGCTGGAACTGTCAAGAAATGGATTTCTGAGGCTTAAGGGACTGCACTGAAAGCACTGACTGGAACGTACGCTGGAAACAGAAGAGAACAGTACAGACATTGACAGAATAGTTGAATGATCTTTCTTTCTGTCTTTCTTTCTTGAACAGGAGAGCAGTTCACAGTGTTACCATCCAGACCCGGCAGTCCCATCTCCTACTATGGTGAGGAAATACTGACATCACCTGGTTCCTGGTATTTAGTGTTTGGTTTATCTTAAAATTGTGTTTACATGCAACTTCTCACCACAGCAAAGTTAGAATAGTCTTATGGTTTTCAGTGGTTTTTATTTGTATTTTTGTAGTTTTCAGTTTCAGATTAGTGTTATTTTGTATTTTTAACTGCAATTATAGTTTAGCTTTTAATAAGTTCTGTATCAGTCTTCCTCATTTTTAATGTAAGATACTGAAACACAACTCCATGACAGATGTGAATTGGCAGCAAATATGCGCTGCCATCTACTGGTGTAAAACTGGTACAGCTAAAAATAGGAAAATACAATTATCATCTGCCCAAAACGCATAGCTTATGTATGAGGTAAACTGATGAAGATGACAAGTAAAGTTTCATTTTATGGGTTTGCTGTATGTATGTATGTATGTATGTATTATTATTATTATTATTATTTTCAGTACTTCTTCAGTCATTGTCATTTCCAAAGCCTGTTCTAAATTTTATTTCAGTTAACTGATATTTTTCATGCCTACGACTTGTTATTTTGTAAGTTACTGCTAAAGACAATAATCTTGCATCACAGCTTGTATAAATCTATGACTCGTGAAGGGAAAGGCTTTAAGTTTCCCCTTCTCTCTACCTTTGTCTTTGTCTTGTTGTCTGTGTTGCCCAGCTGACAGTAAACTGGTCCTGGATCAGCCCTGTTGCCGGGCAATTTACTCCTTCCACCCAAACCACGATGGTGAGCTGGGCTTCAGGGAGGGTGACATAATAATCCTCACCAGCCAAGTCGACGACAACTGGTACGAGGGTTTGCTCGGCAGCCAATCAGGAGTGTTCCCCATCAGCTACGTGGACGTCTTGGTGCCTCTGCCGTTACCATGACGACATATCAAACATACAGGAGTGTGACTGACAAATAATATGCAACCTCTCTGCTTCTTATTTGCACTTTTCACAAGAAATCAGCAGGTGACCTGTTAAAGGAAAGGAAGGCCATAATTAAAACCACTCTGGTGCACTTTAGTTTCTGATCTCTTAGTATCTTATACGCCACAAAGAGAGGCAAAAGAGAGGCTCAGTCAGTAAGTGCAACATCTTTGACTTCTGCGACTTTACCCTTTAAAACTCTTAATGTCATTTTCTTCACTACACTGCGATTGCCTTTCAAATTATTGCACATTTCATTAAGAGGTAAACGCATAAGATAAAGATAAGCAGCCACGTCGGTCTGATCCTGTCGGCAGATTTGGGATCAACAGATTACGGACTTCCTTGAGTAGTACAATGTCAGTATACTTAGTGTTAATTAAGTGGTAAGTATAAATCAAAAGTGAAGCTTAATTTAGGTCATAACAGTGTCTTAGGTGGATTGTGTTTTTCGTACATGGTTTTATGATTCACATTGTGCATGTTCTTAAAGTAGACACTTTGTGTAAAGCTTTATGAGTCTCAGGTAGGAAATAAAATAAACAGTAAAAAATGTCAGGGTTATATTGTACCTTTGACCTTAAAAAGCACTGGAGAACTACCATGCTGTGGGTTTATGTCATTTAGTGAAGTGATTACTCAAGGTATAAGACTTTAAAACACACAAACCTTAAGTTTCCTTTCAATATCTTTAAAGTAATTGAATTTATCTGCTTGTGACAAGACATGTAACATGGATTCAGTACAATAGAATAGATGTCTGACAAAAAGCATGGCGTTGATGTATAGGGTGGTACACATGATCATTTAGATTTAATTAAAAAATACAATATCCAAGTGATTTAATTTAAGGTTTTGCATTGCAGGGAGGAAATGGACTGATAACCTCTGTATTTCTAAAATCCTTGCTCCTGCATGGCATATGAATCAACTTTAAAGATAAGCTAGAGCCTTTTGTAATGCTCTCATTGACTTGGAAAATAAGAAAAAAAGGAGGCTTTATCCAATAAATAACAAAAAGCATCAGACGTGACAAATTCAGAGCCTTTGAAGTGACTCGGTAATAATTTTGAGGAAAAATCTGCAGAAAGAGCACATTTAAAGTTTAGTCATAATCAGGTAAATGCACTTTCCACTGAAAGAGCTGATGAGATTCTTATTGGATTAATTTGATAACAAGTTTATATATTTGAATTATTATATTTGCATAAAATAATATACAGTATATACCCAATATTTACAGTGTACACAACAACCTTGGTCTGGATAAAGCTCCCTGAAAAACCCTTTGAAGGAGGAAATCAGAGCAGAGGCCATTCCTCCAAGGATGTTTGTAGCGTTTGCAGAGTAGACTAATACAGTAAAGCACAGTTAGGATGACTGAATAGCAACCATTAAAAATGCAGTAATGATCGATAGTGTTCACATTAAAATAATATCTAATGCACACAGATATGGTCAGTTTATGTAAAATGCACAGGTCAGGTCACTTCACAGACACAGCAGACAGTAAAGAGTTTTAACTAAGTAATGCTCCACCTTGTGTTCATATTTTTCTGCTTCCCAGCGCTTATTAAATAGCACAGACTGTTTATAAAGTACATATATCTTGCCTAAGATGGATGTCAAATCTCAAAATATTGGAATGTCCCTTTAATAGAAACCAATAACTGAAATAAATACAGATTGTAATTGTGAAAAAACAGACTATGATCTGGCTTTACTTGATGTAATAAATCAATGTACATGAATGTAAGATTTATTGTAGATGCTGGTGTTTTATTTATTTGTACAGCTTCTTATTTTAACAACAGGACAGCACATAAGAATGAAACGCAGTTCCACTATTTTGGATTTTATTTCAAAGTTGTTGAAGATAGACGTTTTTAATACTAGAGATGAATGTTGAATTTTCTGTTTTTGGAAGTAGTTTCAGTATTTACTTCTGCAGTTGTTTCTCAATAGGGAATCAAGTGATTTTTGACCAAACTTAGATATTCCATCTCTTCAGGAATGTCTCTAAGTCTGTTATTCCTCTCACACAAAATTATGTTTGTACAGAGACCAGGACTCATTATATGTTTTTTGCAATAATTTCTTTGAGCAATAAATGTTTTGATCATGTCTGATTTAGTGTCCTGTCTCACTCAAACGATAAGGATTGTAACATGTGACTGTACTTTTTTCATTCTTTGTTTTTGGTACTTTTTCCTTTATTATTAGCTTAGAATAAATGACTTGCTGTCTTATGTCTCTACATTTCTTGATATTGCAGCCAAAAACCAAATGTGGGTCTCAGAATAAGCATTACTAGTGTAGACTTTAATTTACACTTAAAAGCAGGTTCAAATTTTGACATAATGTCTAGCTAATTCATTTTTATAAATGGCTCTATTTTGTGTAGAACAAACTGCCCTGACAACAAACAACAAATAATGGAATAATAAAACTGTATTGTACTGTATTGAGAGATTGTAAGTATGCACAAATAGTATAAATAGTACAAGTACAAATACAAGTACAAATAGTACAAGTGTATGTACAAATATTTCTGAAGTACTGCAGTACTTAAGTTGAGTTTTCATAGAAATGTACTTTGAGTATTTAACTAGAAACTCTGCATTTTAACAAATCCTGTACTTTCTGCTCATTACATTTTAAATTTTAAAAGAGCTTCAACCCTTGAAGACCCTTTAACTATTTTTGTGGTGAGTTCCAAATTATTTTTCCTCTACATTTAACTTTTTATAAGTGATCTATAGCCATTTATTATTATATTATCCTCTAAATTTTACACAGTGAAAATCAATTTTTTTTTCCCCCTTTGCATTTAATTCACTGGTCATGGAGATGTTCATGGAAGCTCAGAATAAATTCAAAGTTTGTTGTATCAAAACAGAGAAAATACAAGAAAAAATGACTTTTTATCCTAAATGTATCATTAACTGAACATGAAAATAAGTGTCAGCAAACAGTCATTTGTCAAACCACAATGTTGCAGAAGATGATGATGCTTTCACTACAGAACCTCTGAGCGTCTAAACTGAGTCATATCTGATGATGATGAAAAGTGAGGAACTGCATTTTATCAGAATTATCAAAATATATTGATGGTATTAGCAGATCATAAATTATTAAAAAATTTTGATTAGTAGATTAAAAAAAACAAGGACAAAATAAAAAAAAAGGGGCTACTCAATATTTTTAGTAGATTGTGGAATGTATACTTTCTCACTTTTGCTTAACCCATAAAGACCCAAACATCCACTGTCGACCAAAACCGTCTACTGATGTAACTGTTCAGTACCTGTTGATCCATTAATCCTGTGTAAATAATTGGCATTACATGCAGTTTGTCATCTTTTCATGGTCAGTAGTAAACAAGGAAACACCGTCATCATCTACTACACCAGTAAAAACCCATGGAGTTGGATCAGTGACAGTGGATGGAGATGCTGAGTTCATGTTCAGTTAATGATAGGTTTTCTGGAAAAAGTCACTTTTTCTTCAGTTTTCTCTGTTTTTGATGTAATAAACCTCAACTTTACTCTCATCTTTTATAAGCATCTACATGATTAGTTAATTAAATGTGGGGAAACGCCTGATTTTCACTGAAAAAACACAAAAGACAGAAGATAATATTACAATAAATGGTGGTAAATCACTTAAGGAAGGTTACATATAGAGGGAAATTCATTTGGAGACTGACACAAAAGTAACACTGGATCTTTATGGGTTAAGTAAAGTAGATGAAATAGTACTTCTGTTTTTACAAAAGTATCCATTCAACTCTGACTAAAGGTAGTGTTTACTTCTGCCACCTGGTCGCCTTTGTATCCACCAGCCGATAGAGGGCGCTCTGTGATGTGCTCATAACTGTCCTGTGCCCATTTAAACTTCCACCGGAAGTTTGCTCGTCCTCTATCACCAGGCCGATCCAACATGGTGGGTTAAACTTTTATTTTAACACAAGCAATCTGTAGTAATCTTGGCGTTTTGCTGACTTTATTGCCTCGATCGTGTTGTCCACGGCGATAGGGCTGTTTAATGTACGTAGTAAACCCATTATTGAAGCTAGATGACGCTGATAAAGTGACTTATTTACGGTTTTTATGGGACAACTGCCGGTAACAGAGGAAGCGAAGCGACGCACAGGTTTTGTTGAATGAGCTGCGTTTTTCCTACAGGGTTTGTTTGTGTCTTTGAGATGCAAAGGGAAAATAACCCAGACACCACTTGGAGCTGTGTTTAAGCTTGAGTTATTATTGTGAAGGGCCTTAAAATAGTAGCCTGCTTAGGAGGCTTGTGGCGCGGCTGTAAACGTTTATGCTAATGCTAATGCGCTAGGCTGCAGGGTAAGACTGTAGACTGTACACTAGGCCATATAACCTCAGTTATGTTAAGGAAGGTAATTTGCTGTCGTTTGTTTTCCTTGCATAGACTTCTGTCCACATCCCAAAGACAACATTTTTTCTTTTCAATATTTCCGGGGTCTAATGGCGTCCAGGTGACTTGGGCCATTACTGTATTACCAGATTAATTTAAGGTAATACAACCTCGAATTGAAATAAGTTTACCCTGATCACAAAAGACAAATGATTTCTATGCATTAACGAGGTTGAGATGGCATGAGGTCAAACTGATATCCATTGGACATATGTTTGGTGTTAAGTGTTGCCGTTCTTAAGTGTGTGTCTAATAGTACAGTGACAATAACTGGCAGCTAAGGATTACTTCATGAGTAATTTTTAGTGTTAGAGTATTACATTTCAGTTATGTACTTGAGAATCTATTGAGGCAAATTATGTACATCACTAAAACGATTGCTTACACACCATAATTGGACTGTTGCATTGTGTCTAATTTATTACCACTGTTTTGAATTCTTTAGCAATTAATTAAGCAATTAATTACCTAGTCTAACAAGTAATAATCTGTTATTACACAAATACGTAATGTTCAGTTAATTCAGAGGTGAATCATTAAATGTGGATTTTCTTTGTTTACAGGGGCGAGTCAGGACCAAGACGGTGAAGAAGGCCGCTAGGGTCATCATTGAGAAGTACTATACTCGCTTGGGAAACGACTTCCACACTAACAAGAGGGTGTGTGAGGAGATCGCCATCATTCCCAGCAAGAAGCTACGCAACAAGATTGCTGGGTAGGTCAAGGAGGGTTTGTTATCGCCTCTATTAACCTGTATCGAAAGTGACCATGGTGTCTCTGTTGCCAGGTCATTGATAGTACAGGAAGATGAATTTGAGAGCCTTTCCCGTGTTTGAGGGAATATTGGTTCCTTTCAAACCCTGGTCCTCTCAGACACTTCTGTAAAATTTAGTGCACAGCATTAAACTAGTGGAGTTTACTGACACATTGAACCAAGCAGGAAATTCAGAGTGCTTTAAAAAAAAAAAAAAAAAAAGTAAATAGCCTAATTGCAGCTTTCCTGTAGCAAGGGTTTTAATAGTTTATTCGAATGTAATGATTTCACAAGAGGATAAGTTTTAACAGCTGTGTTTTGTGCAGCTATTGGAGGCTCAGCTGACATTGTATTTGTTGATAAATCATTTTTTTTGACAGATCAGTTCTGTACACGGTGTTTATGTCTGTCTCTTTACTTGTACAGGTATGTGACGCATCTGATGAAGCGGATCCAGAGGGGTCCAGTCAGAGGTATCTCCATCAAACTGCAGGAGGAGGAGAGAGAGAGGAGGGACAACTACGTACCAGAGGTCAGTGAAGGCATCCCTATATTATATATCGGCTTGAGCCTGAACTCTGTGAAGGCCTATTGGGTGTCAGCTAGAGTTAATGGATTTGGCTTTTACAGTTGTGTACTGGCAGTGTGGCATAAATGTGTTGATTTGTCATAATTCTGCAGATTTTGGTATTTACACACTAAAGCACAATAGGAGTTAGACAATTAAAGACTTGATCTCATTTAGGAATGTGTCATCAAGGCTTTTTACCCCTCAGCCGAGGGGTATTGTAGTCGTTTTGTCATCTGTCCATTCAATGACATAATCGCATTATCTGAAGAATGCATTGACATATTTCCACCAAATTTATACTGTGGCTGCATCTTGGCATGGAGTAGAAGCCTATCGAAAATAGTTGATCATGACCTACTTTTTCAAGGTCAGATGGCCTTGAGCAGGTATAATATTGAAGTACTTTGAAATATAAATATGTACGTAATAAGTTTTTCACAAAGACAATTTAATCTAAATTATAGGGCAGTAACGTTCAACAGAATCTTACATTATATTTGGTCAATGGGTATTAAAAGTACGGAGCACATTGTTATTTCAAATTTTATTCATAAAAATTCTACATTGAACAGAAATACTTAGATTTGGTAATATATTTTAAGCAGTGTTTTAATAGAGCACATTTTTCCGGCTTTGTGTGCCAGTTGTATTGATTTTTGAGACTGAACTGATGTGTAGATCCTTGTCTTCGTATAGTGGTTATACTGAACTGCTTGGTCGATGCTAGATTGGATTAGGTATAGGGATGTGCCTTTGTGAATGTTACATTGTTGGCCACATTTGAATCATACATTAAAGTTCAATATAAATAGATATTTGTACAAAATTGAGTTCACTAAATTGGAGAAGTGAAACGAGAGAAACCTGATTGAAAAAATGACAAACAATTTTTATAATCTGTTATTTTACTGTGACAGTTTGTCCAGAATCAATAGTCTGGTGAATTTTCTAGGTTTTTTAATATAATGTATGTGGTTTGAGCTGTTGGTTTGACAAATAAGTGTTGGGATGCTGGCACTTGCTGTATTTTAGAATTTGTGCAGTTTTTGTGGGGGTTGTACAGAGCAATGGTGAAATAAAACGAGTTCAGTCAGGGTTGTAAAATCACAATTCAGAATTTATGCAACTAATGTAGTCACTAGATGTTACTAGTCAACAGTAAAGCACTTAGACAAAATGCCAAGTAGGAAAGCAGCCCATGTGATTGTTATTAAGTACAGGCAGTTGTTGTTGCTGCACCTTACCAAAACTACAGTGTATCATTCATTGTCTGTTAAACCACTCAGTACAGTAAAGTAGAGCATCTCTCTGGCTGGTCTCTCTTTCTGTTGTTAGTTTATGCATCATCTTTAGGTTTGGATTAAGATTTGTAGGGTTGATGTGTGTTTGCGTCTTTCTCTACAGTCAGGATCCTGTATCGAAAGTGGTCATGGCATCTGTGTTGCCAGGTCATTGATAGTACAGGGACAACAAATTGAGACCTTTCCCGTGTTCGAAGGATGATATGTTCCTTTTGAACCCTGGTGCTCTCAAACAAAATCTCAAAATGCCACAGATAAACATACTGATGCATTTTTAGCCTAGTCTTTTGCTGTGTTACTCAGATTTGATTTGAAATTATGGATTTTATTTTCTGTCATCTATCGCTATGGAAGTGATCAGACATCTTTAATAATGTTTGATTTAGTCCACTCTTCGCATGTGAGAATTTTTTTTTTTCTGATTGGCTCAGGTAGCTCAAGGGTCTGGAACTGATGAGGATTGTGACTTCTGAACTAGTTAGATTAAAAATTTAAGCAATGAAACTCATAGTGAACCCTTTTATCCAGAGTTTTCTGAGGAAAAAAAACTTTAAAAATATAGTTTGGAAGTATTTTGCCTCTTTTACATCAGTCAAAGCTGGATGTTAAACATCCTGCAATCCTGCAGCTCAGCCTACTCATCCAAAAGAATGTGTTTAAACTAGGTTGACTGTAAAACTTCATATGTGGTTTTGTTTTGGGATAAACACACAAACATAGAATGATGCAGTTGCAATTTTGAAAAATCTTCCCTTTTGATCCAGAGTAGTCATCAACCTCTGGAAGCTCATTGCAGTTTTCATCAGTTAAAAATAAGTCAAATGGTTTAATTCCATCAGATCTTTTCAGTGTTGAGCTCAGATCACAGCACGATGTTCTCTTGTCATGTTTTTGTTAAAAGTAGGGAAAGTTAGATAATTATTGAATAATGGTATCATCAATATTCAGGCCTTTTGTGTGTACCCCACAGTCAAAATACACAGATTTCAACTAGGACAAAGTAAAAATGTACTTTAAAGGATGAACTTCAACATACCAGGCTGTTGTTAAATTATTGTTTTTAGTTACACAGCCCATGCAGTGCCTTGGCTTCTTGGTGAAATAAAATTTTATGAAAGATAGTATGTAGTCTAACTTGTGTGTTTTACCTGTCTATCCAGGTGTCTGCTCTGGACCAGGAGCTGATTGAGGTTGACCCAGACACCAAGGAGATGCTGAGGCTGCTGGTAAGTCCCACTGTAATACTGGTACATCACTGATTCTTGTTATGTTGTAGATAAAAGGATAAATAAATCAGGGTTCATACAGAAGCTTGAAATCCTTGAAAATGCTTGACTTTCAATGTTATGTTTTTCAAGGTCTGAAAAGTGCTTGAATTTCTGTTTTTAAATGCTTGAAAGCGCGTGCCGCTATAACAAAACCTACTTACAGAGAGGTGATACATTTTGAAAAATAAAACTTGTCAAAAAAGAAAATTGGTGGATGCTCTTAGGTAGAATCCAGGTACATTTTTATCTTAATCTTTGTCTCTGTGTGAGTGTGCCTGAAGAATACAAAGTGGCTTCCCTTTTTGGATAAAACTTTGTGTTCTCCTTAAATTTGTAAAGTTTTTGCTTTTATGAAACATAGTTTTAGATGTTTATAGCATAATGCAATGTACATCATTGTGATGAAAAATGAAAAAAATATCAGTATATGTATTCCTGTAGATATGTATTTTTTAAGGTGTGTGTTGGAAAAATTTGAAAGTGACCCTTAAAAGTGCTTGAGTTTGACCTTGAAAAATGTGCAAGAATCCTGATAAATGAACAGGTGTAAGAAAATCAAATCATGTAAAGGAGAGGCTGGACAAAATATCAGGTTGGAGTTGATGTTCATTGAGTCAAGCAGCTGGTCCGTGCATATTAATACTCCATTCATCAGAATGAGAATTTCTAATATGATTACCTAAATAAAAAGGATGGTCTCCTTAAAGAATGTTCAGTTTGACAGTTGGTGTTGAAGATCCATTTAATAGGTAGATACAAGAAGCAGACATTTGATGAGATTATTTCTCTGTGGTTTAACTGAATCTGTTTTGTGTATGTGGAGTCCACGTGGGGATCAGATTAGGTGTAACATGTAAAACAACAAATTTTATCGTTTTTCAACTAACAGAAGAGAATTAGTCCTACTTAGCATTCCAGCAACAGAGTTTATCAACATAAATGCAGAAACATGGAGGCATCACAACAAAAAAGGAGATCTGAGATTCATATGGTCAAAACACTTGAAAGTACTATTTGGGGGGGGGTTTAAAAGCCACGGCTTAGTCAACATGGCAAAATGTTTTTTCAGTAGATAAGACTATTTGTCATTCTGGGGCAATGAAATACTTAGGTGACGTAAACACATTGGATAACTTTAGTGTCCATGTTAATAGCTCAGTTGGAAGCAGAACTCTAATCATTACTTTCCATGAAACTGCACATATTAGCTGAGCCATTAGTGATGATGCTTTAATGATGTAATTGCGTAAGACACTAAAAATGGTGAAATCACCGCTTTGAAGCCAAGTGTGAAGCACTTCTGTACACCGTAACTGTTCTGTGAGGATGTTACTGTGATGTTTAAGCGCCCCTGAAGAGAGATAAAGATGATCTAAAGACAATAGGAGACACTTTTAGGAGACTGTCCACTAAGGGCTTCAAGATTGAGATCAGAGGTCAGAGGCACTTTGAAGTTTTTAATGACACTTTTATTTCCACCAATAATTTAGTCATGTCTTTTACTTCTTGTACAGTAATTTAAAGTCATCTGTGGCTAATGATGGCTATAATAGCGTATTCATCAGTGCTGTACAACCTCTAAGAGTAGAATGTTAAAATTGTTCAAACTTGAATTCATTTACTGTGAGTTACTTGGCAGCGTTCATATCTCAATGGGTTTATCAATATAAATGTTAGAGGCTTAACTGGGACTGGATTTTAGTCAGGATGTCCCATTTCAAGAGTTTAACATCTTTAATGTGGAGTTTTCTGGGTGTCTCTGCAACATTTAAACCGTCACAGAAAGATGGTGGGGAGGAAAAAACATAGTCAGCTCAGTGTAGTTTTGACTTAAAAGTATTATGGAAACATCAGAGAATTGATTATTGTATCCATTTGTAGCATCAGTATACTTCCACCTATTACGACAGCCTTATATAATTTGTATTTTCTTCTATCAATTGTCTGTCAAATGTCTATGATTTGATTCATGAGCCTCAGCAAAGGCTTATGTTTAAACAGTCGCTCCAAATGAATCATAAAATGCTAAAATAATACCCAGTTATGTCAGTCTTAATGGTATTTGACTACTGCAATATGCTTTATAGAACTGACATTTGTAACTATAAAAATGGAGTAAAGTAGAAAGGAATTTCGCTTTGGTCATTTTAAACGTACAACAATCTAACACGCTAGAGCTGCACAATACATTGTTTGAGCATCGTCAGCGAAATGTACATGTGCGCAATAATCACGTCACAGGTCCTGCAATGTAGGAGGCAAATGAACTCAACGTGTTCTCATCTAATTTCAACCTGGGTACCTGACACGCACAGCAATCCACCAATCACAATCGTTCTTAATCAGTTTGCAGAAGCAGACCATGCCCCTGCACATGGAATGAGTTGCTGATAACAACATTGAAAAATGAGCAAAGAACAACAGAAAATCACTGAAAACAAAGACTTGGTGCCAAAAAAAAAAAGCAACGTCACTTATCTGGAATTATTTTAGCTACAAGAAGGATGATAGTGAAACACGTGTTCTTTGTTGACAGTGCCTTCCACCTGTCAACGAGAGGAAAACGCAACTTATTTTTTTTGACCATTTGACCACAGCTATTATATCCTCCTGAGTAGTTTTTCATATAATATATATTGCAGTGTTAACAAAATCACAATGTCAGTTTTTTCCAATATTGTGCAGCCCTATAACACGCCGTAAAAATGTCATTAATGGTAAACAATGGGAAACTTGTGGTTTGCAACAAATGGAGTGAAAACACAAAATAAAAAACAGTATGGCACATGCAGATGTAAAACTGTAGCTCATAGGGTTCATTATTGGGGGAAACAGAAGGGACTGGTTGTTTTAGACACAGTTGTATTTTTTTTTCTCATCCTGTATCGAAAGTGATTACGGTGGTGTTGTCCCCTGGTCATTGATAGTACAGGAACATCAACCTGCGAGCCTTTCCCGTGTTTGAAGGATTCTGTTCCTGTCAAACCCTGGCGCTCGCAGACATTTTGATTAAAATTGAGTTTACAGCATGAAAGTAGTAGCTTTTATTGAGCCAGTTTTGTTTTTCCATCAGATCTGCGGTTTTGACATTGTGCTTGTATCACTCTGTTCTTTAGGACTTCGGCAGCCTGTCCAACCTGCAGGTCACCCAGCCCACCGTCGGCATGAACTTCAAGCAGCCCCGAGGAGTCTAGACATCTATATATTATCTTCCTAATAAAACCCTTTGGGAAAAGACACTCTGCTGTGCAGGACTGTTGATTTGTGGGAATCGTTTTGTTTTTCTGTAGTGTTAAAATGTGTGTTCATAATGTAGTTTAGACAATGAACCGGTTCCTTAATAAACAACCAAACAAATGGTTGCATCTTTCTTTGACTCAGAAGCACAATTATACACTTAATTTAATAGTCTTACTGACGCATGCAGTGTAGAATTATCCGCATGATGTGAAGCAAAGAAGTCATTCTGCAGGTTAATACTTTCAGAGCTACAGGTGATGTTCCATCAGTCTGAGCAGTCACCTCAAACACTTGACAGAAATGAAAATCTAGTAACATAACTGAATTAAAAACTTTCAGCTCTGTTGGAGCGATTCTGTTGAGTGATTATTGCCTTTGGCCACAAGGATAAAAAAATTTGAGGGTTAATTAAAAAATTTCTTTAGATTGAATTTTCATAATATGAAGTTGGTATGAGGGCAAATGTGCACTGAGGCTGTGCAGCAGGACTAGAATCTCATCCTTTTAGAGGTCATTTCATATCCAGATAGTGATAATGATGTAGGACCTTTTCAGTGAAGCTGAATAAATGTAAAATGACCACCTGTGTCTGCTGTGGAAGAATATTAAATATATAATGCTGTAAACACTAATGTGATGGAAATAAAAAATGAGCACAACATATCTGAGAAAGCTCATGTTGAAATGGGAATTTTTTTGCACTGTTTTTAAGCATTTTTATCAGTATTTAGTTGAGGGTTTAATTTGGTACATCTCAGTAACTGCATGATGGTATGGTTTCCTGAACTTCTTGCGCTAAGATTTAGTTTTGATCCAAGGGGGGCGCTGCAACCACACAGATGTTTTTTCCTCTTCATCAGATAGAGTTCATTAGCTGTCCTCAGTCAATTGTCACATGGCCTACAGACTGGACTCAATGCACAGGTTTGAACATAATCCATACTGTAGTCTGGAATCTGCAGTTCTATCAGACAGTAATTCTGTGCAGGGTTTCCTCTCAGCCCCGTATTGGTGAACTCATACATCTTTTTATGGAGCTTTGGCATTTTGAGGAAACTTCCAAACATCCAACAGTGATATGAAAATGTTGATATTGCTACACTTTTGGTCACATTGTGTATTCCTTCATTAACATGTGACTAGTGCATTGAGGGCTGCATTTACTGATGTTCATCTACAGATTATTTTCATACTTTTAGTCTGATTTGCGCTTTCCTAAAAATGACTTACCCAGAGTCCTAAATTCCACTCATCTAAAATGTGTCTAAATTTATTTTAAAGTGTTTCTAAAGCACAAATATATTGAGTTCATCATCAAACATGGCAAAATGAAAAACACAGGGACTTTTTAGATGCTGCATGATGATAAAGTATTTTTTGTAGGTTTATTTTTGTAATTGCTATATCATTCCTTCTCAAGTAACAAAAGTAGGAATTATCCAAACCAAAAACCATCTGCTTTTGTACTGGACTAAAAGAATGAGCCCTAAAACTGAACCTTGGCCTCAAAGTATAGACTGAACATTTCTGTGGAAACCTGGAATATAGATTTCATTTTCTTCACATGGTTATTAACCTGAGAAGAACATGTGATTGTGTAAGTGTTTATTTAAAAAAAAACATTATTAATCACAACACAACAAATCCACAGAGGCACATTAATAACAGTGAGAAGTCTTGAAAAAAGATACATAAAATACCCTTAATGCAACACAGCACCACACAAAAAGGATTTATTCCACACTTAGGTCACTTTACATCTTATAACTTTGTTTTATATATATATATATATATATATATCTGTACTGGAAAATATACATTTTAAAATATATTCTTGTTGTGGTATCTGATCAGCTCATAAGCACTTCAACAGGAAGAAGTTGCAGAAAGCTCCTCGAGGACAGTCGCACATTTTCCCAATCCGAGATCCTTTCCTGATGGCGCAGTGTTCTCCCAGGTCGCACTGAAAGCATAAAAATACCTGATGATGGACTGAACACAATAAACAGCATGAATCTGCAGATAGCAACGTTTATGAATGTTTTGACTGAAGAAGTCGTCCTAATGAAGAACCTGATAAGAATCAGTGATCAGAAACACAAATTAAAAAATAACATACTGTGTGTATACAAATGTTTGTGCTGGTAAAGATGCAAACAATGTACTTGGGGGGGGAATTATTATTTATGATTTTTGTTTTTGTTTTGTTTTGTTTTTGTCATATATATGCCCTGGTTACAAGATACATCTCATTTGCTAAACAGTGGAGGTACATGTTTATTTTTATGCTGTATACAGCCTTTAAAAAATATATTATATGTACCTTTCTCGCGGGTGTTCATTTTTTTTTTCTGGTTATCAGTTAGTGCTTTTACAATTACAAGTCATGACATGATTGTTTATTCACATATGTATCACTAAATGTTTATATCTGGAAGCTGAAATCATATTCCTTCCTGCACAATTAATATTTCAATAACTATGTTACTGTTTAGTCAAAGGAAGGGATGCCCCCCCTGTGTCAAACAGGCACCACTGCAGGTTAAAATACTGAATGTGAGGAGAAAAAATTAAAAAACATTCTAAAGCATCAAATGGAGATTAAATATAAAGTATAACAAATAGAGACAGCTTCTTGTGACACAGAAACAAGTTTGACCTCTAGAGGAAAAATCTATATTTTAGAGTTTTCTATTTTTATATGAAATAATATTACAAGAGTTAGATGCTGAGACTTTCAGGAGCATATATTAATTACAGTACAGGCAATGAAATAGATGTGATGGCCAACTCAGAGCTATTAATTATTATATATCATGCAAATAATAGAATGAAAATGTCATGTTTTGATCAAAATCTTTATTCATAAATGAACATTTTTAAATGGTAGATTAATGCTGGAGCTGCAATAATTATTCAGCTATGTCAACTACTATCTATCACCATCTTATGATATTTTACAGAACCGGACCAATTAAATTTTTAACTGAGAAAATAATGGATGATAATCATTAGTTGCAGCCCTAGTTTGACATCAGTGTGAATTTATTATTTGTAGTGTCTGAGTACTGTAGTATATTTTTCCTAACATTACATAGTTTTAATTCTGCATCTAATCAGATTTAAGTGTGTTTCTATGTAAGTGTAAAACGGTGAATGTGTCTGCAGCGTCCGGCTGTGACTCACAGAGGGGACCTGCCCATATTTCTTCTCCCAGGGACTAATCCTCTTGGTCTGCAGTTTCTCCAGCACTTCATGCAGATCGCCGAGCTGAAAAAACATCCTCATCAGCTACAGAGCTCATAGACACAGATGGATGCATGGGTATGAATAAGTATATCTCTGTCTGAGTGGCTCAGGAGTTCCATTTGACAAGATTATCGATTAATCTGAAGTGTTTATTTCATCATCCTTTAAGTAAACACAGTCTCTAGCTCTCAAGCACAAACCAAATAAAGACCTTTTGGTGAAAAAGAAGAACTAATGGAAGGCAGACAATTATCAAGTTATTTCATTGTAAAAAAAACAAAAACAAAAATGCTTAGGAGTAGTGTTTCTACATAAATAATACTTCTTGTGCTGCAACCTGATTTAATATATAAAAACAAAATATATCTCCAAAGTATCTGACATGTAATTTAAAAATCATGTCAATTCAAGGGGTTAAATGTCTTAGTCAGTGTATTGATTGCAGTTATTGGATGCAGCTTCTCTAATAAAGACATGTTAATAAATTAGTTTACCAGTTTTATATTCATTTTAAAACATTTCTTGCTTCAGAGTGTAATATTGCCACTGATACTGAGCCGCTCTATCCTGTAGTAACAACACAACACTCAAACTCAACGCATGCTTCATCTTATTCAAGTTCAGTGGCCGCATATTTATTTTATATTAATTCAATCTTGATTCAGTACAAATCACATTTTATTTATGTCACTAGACGATCCATTGTATATTAAATAAACAAGTAACAATAAAAAAAATACATTTTTTTATCATTAATATATTTTAAGAGATTTTAATTAGTTATATTGAATTAGCCTTCTAGTCATCATTTTAATCATCATTATAACATTATTAGTAAATTTTGTGCAGTTTTAATTTCCTCCTGGATCAAAGTTTTCCAGTTATTATACTGATAAATCAGTCTTAACCCATGTAATGTTGTATTAAAAAAAATAACCCATAGCCAATATAATCTAACATTTTAAGAAATCAATTTGAAATATTGATTTGGACTAATCATATCCACACAAATTCCAAAAGAAAAAGTAAATAAAAGTACATAAAAGAAAATCTGAATCACTGAATACATTGTATGACAGACCGTTGTGTATCTGAAACACCTGTGACTAATTTACTTGTTGCGTTTTTCACCTGTGTGATGCCTTCACGGTCAAACTCACCAGTCTGTTGGAGTTGTAACGGTAGTCTAGGACGTCTCTCTCGTCCCTCTCGGCTTCCGTCCTCCCCGCCGGACAGAGCGCGCACAACAGCGCCACGCACAGCACAGCTCGCGCCCACATGATGCCAAAGACAGTAGAAGTGATTTCCGCGTGCTGCCGTCCGACTCCTGCAGGTGTTCCAAAGGCGCTGCCGGCTCCGCTGCGCGCGGGACCTTTGGATGCTTCCGAACCGCCCCGCCCCCTCGAGCCCACCGTTCGACGTCACGACCATGACGTGATATAACCTAGTCATCAGGAGCCCAATTTAGATGTCAGATTTAATCGGAAATAATCATGTACAGTAAAAAGTCATGACAAAGAGTAATTCTAATACCATTATGGTTATATCTGGTAAAAACAAGACCATGCAATGTAGTAAAAACATGTAGAATTTTGGCTTTTGTGGACAACACTGTTGATTATTAACCCATAAAGACCCAGTGTTACTTTTGTGGCAGTTTTTCCCTATTTTTAACCTTTGCTAAGGGATTTATCACTTAAGGAAGATTATGCTTGTGCTCTATTTTGTATTTATAAGTGTAAATTTCCTATATTTAATTCACTGGTCATGTGGATGTTTATTAAAGCTCAGATTAAAGTTGAGGGTTATTATATCAAAAACAAAGAAAACTGAAGAAAAAGTGACTTTTTTTTTTTTTTTTGGCAAATATACACCATTAACTGAACATAAACCATGTGTCTCCATCCACTGTCACTGATCCAACTCCATGGGTTTTACTGGTGAATCAATGTTGTAGAAAATGACGGTGTTT
>JAPQRP010000025.1:22000999-22011134 GCA_037367295.1 Apogon hyalosoma
TAATAATAATAATAATAATAATAATAATAATAAAGGATTTGATTTCTATAGCACTTTTCAAGGTACCCAAAACACTTTACATTATTGAGCCGTTATTCATTCGCTCTCACATTCACACTCTGGTGGTGGTAAACTTCATTTGTAGCCAAAGCTGCTCTGGGACAGGCTGATGGAAGCATGGCTGCCAATTTGCACCAAACAGCTCCTCCAGCAACCACCGAACATTCATATGCATTTAAACACCAGTGGGAGTGACACTGGAGGCAAGGCGGGTGAAGTGTCTTCAAGGACACAACAGCACATGACTAGGACAGAGCAGGATTTGAACTGCCAACCCTTCGGTTATTGGATGACCCACTGGTAAATGAAATGTTGGTGGTTACTTTGTATAACTGATGGCTGACTACAGCAAAAGACTCAAAAAGAGGCAGCCTGTGTAAAGCGAAATGAAATATCAAAAAAATTCACACTTAAGCCAAAAAGATATGTTGAGGTTGATATTTTTGAAATGACAGAGAAAGTACAAATTATTGTTATTATTATTATTATTATTATTAGTAGTAGTAGTAGTAATAGTAGTAGTTATAGTAGTAGTAGTAGTAGTAGTAGTAGTAGTAGCAGTAGTAGTAGTTATAGTAGTAGTAATAGTTGTAGTAGTAGTGGTAGTAGTAGTCATAGTAGTAGTAGTAGCAGTAGTAGTAATATTTGAGAATGGTCTTTTACTTTGAAACTGGCCGGAAGTCAGTGTAATTCCCTGGTCGTGGAGCTTGTTGTGGACTCCTGCAGCCTGTTGAACAGATGCACTGAGGCTGCACTTGGTCTCAGTTTTAGTGGAGAGCAGTGACATGACGGAGCCCATCTGGTCAGTTTCACCTGTGGTGTCTGTCAGACTTTAGCTGAGTCTCCTCCGCAGTTGTCGGGATGAGTTCAGAATGAAACTGGAGGATGAGGAGCTACTGTCGGCGCTGAGCTGCGTTTGTGCGCGTTTTCTTGTCTCCTCTGAGGACCGAGGAGGCTTTTATTCCGCTTGAAGTTTGCAGGGGTGAGTTCACAGACACACCACCGCACTACTGGGCTGATATCAAGTATTAGGACGTGTAGGTTGTGTTTTGGAAATCTCACACAGTGCTGCGTTATTTACTTCCACACACACACGCTAAAACCTGCAGCCACTTGAACTGTGCGTAAAGGCAACATGTCTGAGGGACTGAAAGATGCAGGATATGTGTTAGCCCTTCACAGTGAGCTCTGTCAAACCAAATGAATCAAATGTTGCAAGGTGGGGAGTCTTTGTAGGGTACAGGTTGGGTAGTCCAGCAGCAGGTGAAAGATTAATACCTGTAATATTTGGAAATTAGTGTTGGAACATAGACCAACATGTAGTGGAATGAAAAAGGTAGAAGTTTGTTCATAAACCTACATGTACAGACACACCTGGAGGTTAAAGCACCAGTTTAGTGGAGTCAGGTGACAAGCCCACAGGTTTATTAGTGTTAGATTTTATTAACAGATGTACTCAAATGAATTAAAGTCAAAAATGGCCAAAAAGTATCACTGTTTGTAGAATAAAGAGTTCTGAGGAAGATGAGTGTATTGTGTTGCAGGCACGGCCCCACATGCCACCGTGAATGTATGTGGCCACTAGAGGGAGTAGGGAGCCACTGCCAAAAGTTAACGCCAAAGCCGAGGCAACTTTCAGAATCATTATGTAAGAATTGTCATTGTTTTCACCACTGGATACAGTTGTTAAGTGAAAGAATGGTTTGATACTGGTAGCGTTTCTTGTAAACTGGTGAGTTTGATAATGAAGCTTGTGATTTATAAAGTTATTATGTTGTTTGCCGGACGTTTCGCACCCAGGCATTTTGAGACATTTCGCCTCACAAACCTACTGGGCCTAATTAGCATGGGTTCTTATCATCTGGAAAAATGAAATGCCTTTAACAGACTGTAACTGTACCTCAACAATAATCTAAGGTTAAAAACGTCATTATTGGTTCAGACAAAACACTTGGATTTTATTTTGAAATATACAAATGATCCTAAAGAGTGACACATGAAATCCTCCAAGACTGACAATGACAAATGGTCTCTCTGTTGTACACATCTACATATTTCTTAATTTACGTGTATATCAGCGCGCTAAGTCTGACCCGAAAAGTCTTTATCCCAGGGTTTGAAATGTCCAGGCCGGGTGTGAACTGTCTCATGCTCCAGGTTCCGAAAAGACCTGCTCCCATTAAGTTTACTGTTTGATGATCCTTCAACTGTGCAGCTGCAACCTGTACGGAAACTTATAAGACTGAGTTTTTGTTGGAAGGCAAAAACTTGATGATGCCGTGATACAGATGTGTGTAAACAATGAGCTTCACACTATATGCATTGTTCTCATCAGTGAATATGTAGAGTCAGGCTATGTTTAGATGGTAACAATCTGAACCGAAAACGCAAAAGTGGCGTTGCGTTCTCACTGTTAATTCTGCATTTAGACGTGTGTTTTGGGGGAAAAATCTGCATGCAGACGGACACGCAAAAGTGTGTGAAATTTCCAATTCATCGACGTATGCACACCAGGTAGTTTTCTACTTCTCTTTCTGATCTCTCCTAGCACCAAATACAATCACAAAACAGGAAACAAAACATGGTGAAGCAATGTACAAAAACGGACAATTTTGCGGCTAAGGCAAGTTCAAAGTCCATCGCAGGGAAATAATCCGACATGTTGTTTTCCTGTACTGGCGCGTGTCTGTGATGTAAACTCTACGTGACGAGAAAATGCAGTTTTGTGTTTTCAACCCTTTAGGCGGCGACGCGAGAGTGGAACGTTTTTAAGATTTTCACTCTGGTGTGTGGTTTCACTTTTTTGCATTTTCAACCCCCAAAAACGCTGTTGCTGTCTAAACAAAAGGCGCATCTGATAAAATAATTAGTCGTTTTCACCTGAGAGCGTTGTCATGTAAACTAGGCCTCAGTGGGTCGGTAGTTTGGGTTAGTATGAGTTTGTTTTGTTATGTGAGTTCCCTCTGCTGTTGAGAGTTTGGAATATCAATATTACATAGAACCACTCCCTGTAGATTAATGTACTAGATAAGTGTACAAGTGGTTTAGAGTGTGTATTCCCAGATGTTACAGGGCCATAGAACCCCTTATAAGTGTAAAACAATTTCAAGTCCTAAATGAGCTACAAAAGGCTTTTTCTTCATTGGCAGTTTTTCAACAGTAGGTTCAACGAGTCTTCTTCTTGTTTTTTCTATTTACTTTCTAAAACCTTTCAGCCTAAACACCAGTAACCTCTTTCATAGTAATAAATAGAAGCACAACCACATTTTAAGTACATTTTTCATGTTAATTCCAATTATATATGTTAAACCACATGGTCTTTTTATATTGAAATTGCATTTGGACCCAAGTTTATAGCACATGTGCTTTTAAACTGATCTTTCACAGATCTAAAGAGCTCTGAGAAAATGAACTGGATTTGCATTGTTGAAATAAACCCAGATTAAAACCCCCGGTCTTGACTATGTACTTAGAACATCTAAACTTCTTCAGATATGCACTTTTAAATCAAAAAGCGCAGTTTTATTGTGCATAACACCTCTGGTTTAGAGCATGTGAATGAACCTGTGGGTAAATTTACACATTGACCCTTTACACAAAAATAAACACTTGATCACTAGATAAAATTCAGACAGATTAACTTGTGTCAGTGTTCAGGTGAAACACACCCTTAGTTTCCAGTTTATTAGGAATACTGGGATAAAACTAATGCAGTCTAATACCTCAGTCAGGGAAATGTTGCTGTGTGATGGTTATAATATTCAACAGTTGTTCATTAATTTATGGATCTGTTGATTCAGTGTGTATTTGTGTTGTTCAGCTGAATTTCTCTGCACTGACATGTGTTTCTTGTGTTTTGACCACCCCATTTCAATCAGTGAGGCTAAGCAATGGAAACAACTTTGTGTTTAATTTAATAATGTTTAATAGCAACACAGACTACATCCTTCAAAAGGACCATACAGTTGAATCATGAATGGAGGGGGGTAGTAGTATTAGACTGCAGTAGTTTCAGCTATTCACATCTAATAATCCGGCAACTGAGTGTCTATTTGATTTCATTTACAGCTGGATTTGTTTAGCTCATATAAAATCCATACTGTTCTGTAGAAAATTGCAGTTTGTACACACAGAGAAAATGAAACGTACGTAGCTCTGTCTCTCTTTCTCTAATTGCATTAGTCTTTCTGAGTAGTTCCTCATGACAGGGGGCTTCTGCTGTAGGATTAGCCCACATGCTAACGTAGGCACAACAGAATGTTCAGTAGTACAACACACAGTCCTCCCACTCTGTTGTAACAGCAACTTAACATTACAACATTGTTTTTCCCCAGACTCTAAAACAATGTCTTCAGGGAGTGGTTTTTTTTTTTTTGTTTTGTGTTTTTTTTACACAAAGCCATAACCTAATATACAAAGACATTCAACATATTTGACAAAAACAAAGAATGAAAATTCCCTATTTGATAGTATCAAACCAGAAATGCGGGGCTATTTTCGTGTGAAAATTAACCAATTGTTTTCCAGTGTCTTTATGATTAGTCACTTAAAATCCATCATAATGAATAAATCATTAATTGTTGGATCTTCTCTTGAGTTTCCGATGGGGCATTGTGAACACAGTGAATTTACAACTTACCTGAACATTTGTTAGTTACAGAAGCCAGAAAAACTTTGGGGGAAAAGAGGATTAGCTAAAAGAAATATCATTAGTTGCCTAAATTATTCTGGCTAAGTTTAGGAGTTTTCCCGTTGCCAGAGCCTGGTGGACATGAGAGGATCTTCACTTAAACATGCTTATAGTTTTGCCTTGAGGTTCTTTTTTGTTTTTTAGGTTAAAGCCAGAGTCAGGATTGCATTGGAAAGTTTTACAAGTCAGAGCTACATCTAAAGTCAGCACGAGGCTGTAGCCATCCAGCACAATCCACTTATTTCACATACTTAACAAAAATCATGAGCTTTTAGAGTAAAAAGATGAATTTGTTTGTGGCTGTGGCATAAACAGAAATGAAAATAATATATCTGACTGTTGTGTCTAGAGGAACCTTCCAGAATTTTTTATTTTAATCAACATACATATGATATACAACTTACAAAAATGATCATATATAATATACAAAGTCACATTGAAACTGACCCCAAAATAATAAAACACAAAAACAAACTTGAACCATATATCAGCAGGCTTAATATGCAAATAGGACCTTATTAACCTTCTAAAATTATTTATATTAAATTGAAAACTTTTCTTCTCTGCTTCGTCACCCAATATGAGAGAAAAAAATTTCTATTTGAAATCTAGCTTCATTACATGACACAAGCCATGTGACCTTGGCTGTGTACCGGTGCAGTACATGCATCAGCCGTCTTCTGCTCTTCTATTCAGTAATAAAATCACAACCACAAATTACTGAAACCTAAACATGCATTGTTAATTGTCTGAAGGCATTCTGGGAAATGTGGGATTCGGGGACTTTAGACGAGGCAGGGTAAACTCATCACTTCCTTTCCCGCCTCAAATTCTGTTTTGGACTGAAATCAGCATCACAGACTGATGGGATGTCAAAGCGGAGGAGGATCTAAAGGAAGGCAGGGAGGGTGACCTTTTTGTGGTGATTGATTTTGGTGTGTGCCAGATGGGTTGCTATGGTGACAGTTAACACACGTGGTGATGCCTCGCGTCCACCTTCGCAGAGCAGAAAGCGAGACAGTTGTTTTTCCGCACACAGTGAATCATCTTCCCAAGTGTAAATGCTCTGTGGATCAGAGCAACAGATGCCAGCACACTCAATGAAGAGTCCCACGAGTGGATTTTTAGTTCAACACTGGTGACGTTTGTGTGCGTGTGTGTGTGCGTGTGTGTGTGTGTGTGTAATTCCACCAAATGCTGTGAATGCTGCATGTGGCTAATTGCACACATGGTCTTATTCCCACGCACAACCTGTGCACCCTGGCAATGTTTGAGCACATGCAAGTTTGATCTGTGTGTGTTTACAGAACATTACATTCATTTCCTGGAGCCTTACCCTAACCACAACATGACAAATGGTAACTGTTATCCTCACTTTACCCAAACGCTAACCTTTAAACAACTCACTATCCTAAAATATAAAGATTTACATAATGGGATCTATGTTTTGTTCACATAAATACATGGGTCCATATACACATTTCTATCTTTATGAAGACGCTCTTTGACATGATATCTTCCCAAGGTTTTTACCCTTACCTTTAAGTGCTTTACACTCTTTTCATATTGTTAAACATAGACATTCTATAAAGATGGACATAGGGATGGATCTTCAAAAGTGTACCTGAAAATACTCAGTCTTCCCTTTGCATCTAGCTGCAGTAGTCATGAATCCTTCAATGTTACTCAGTGAGACTGAAGCCAAACTACAAATTCAATGTCTTTTTATGTAGATTTCATGATTTATTTGTGCTCTAGTAATTATGTTTTGGATCTGTTTGTTTAATGATGAAATAATAGTCATTACATCTATAAAGACCCATGTTCTTTGAATTTCGGCTTCATTTTTACACATAGGAGAACACCGTATCTGACTTTTTACATTCTATATTGTTTGTAAAGTGATTTGTTTTCCATGTCTCTGGTTTCATCCTGTTGAATGAAGCATATTAAAGAGTCATCCAGTGGCTATATTTGTGAATTCATTTATTTTTGTACTTTTCACATCATCACTTTTCACCTCCAAAGTAAAAACATGTTAACACTCACAATTGCCAACTTAAAAAAAATCAATCTGCTTTTCTGAGAAGTGTGAACTGTTTAGTCATATTGAAGTCAGTGTTGATGTGTAATTTCAGAAAACACATTTGTTAAGATGTAAGTAAATGTATACAGTAAAAGATATCAAAGATTTAATTAAATGTGTGATCTGTGAAACCTTTTGCTTGATGTAAACTTCAACCATCCTGTCTGCTCAGAGAACGAGAGAAGCAGTGGTCGAGTGAGCTAAGGACGAAGTGAAGAGAGAGAGCACTATCAACGAGAACAAGACAGTGAAGAAGAGAAAAAAAGACATTATTTTCCAATTGTTTCCTAATTGTTTTATTCTAAAGCACAAATAAATACACCCACACCTTCACACATGTTGTGAGTCGATACAGTTGATGCGATGCTGAAGTTGTGTTCATCATTAGGTGTTACCTTGCAAGAACTACTTAAACATAAACAGATCTAGGACCAGTGCTGTTAGATGACTTATTGCAAGAATTTAATTTATAGGAACCGAAATGTAAGTAATGTGAAGTGTTACGTTATTAGCATTAGTCATATTTTCAATCATATTTTGATCAAGACCATACTTTTGTATGTGTCAAAGGATGCAAACTTTATAGTGATTATTTACATTGGTGGAGTGATAAACCTTAAAACAAAGGATTTGGAGATTAAATAGAGTTGAATATGGAGTTAGCTATCCCTGTGCGGTGCTGTTATCCTTAACCGTCATTTATATAACTTAACAGAAGGTACAAATAATCAAGTTGAAGCTCTTATATAAGTGCATTTTACTCTCCTGATAATATCCTGTATTTGACCGTGCTGTGCTAAGAAAAAAAATTGGAATACGATAGCCCAGACTGATTACAATCTATATCACAAATTTGAAAATGTTAATACATAGCAATACTTTTGATATTATTCATTGTTCATCATATATATAATTCAAATACAATAGTTTTACATGTGGTGAAGCTGCTTGTTTGTCTTATTCAAGTGTAACTTTAAACATTGTCATGAAGAGATGTTTCGCTTGTTTTTTGGCCTTAAGACTTTTATCGCTGGTGATGTTGAAATCTGAAAGTTTTGTCTTTTATCTAAACCAGACACAAACTTTACAACCAAGAATTACATCACATTAATTTAGTGAACCCTTTAGTCCAAAGCAGCGTGCAGTATGTGCAGGTTATATTATCAGGAACTGGAATGTATCCCTTCACCTGTGAATAAGTACTTACAAGAGTTTGGATGATGTGAAAAGTTGGAAAAAGGGAAGTGTTGACTTAGATGAATGACCACAGGTTCCAGTGAACTCCTTACAGGTTTAGGGTGTGATGATGGACTAGAGTGGTCTGATCTGTCTCTGATCTGTAAGATCAGTACCAGTAGTTTTGAACTGGACCTGAACAGAAGTAGGGAGTCAGCGCTGGTTGAACAATAGAAGAGGGACGTGTAGGGAAGCTGAAGATGGTTGAATATGAGGAATGCAGCAGCTGTCTAGATTAGCTGCAGACGTCTTCCTCTGGGGGCTTCTGGATCAATGAGCGGGCAAATCCTGATGTTTTAGTGGAGGTGGACACAGGAGTGAGCTGTTACTACAGTGTTATGATACTCCCACCATCCATGTCGGCACCGTCACAGTGTTGGTGATGGTTTTGGGGGCTAGCTAAACTCTAATAACTTATATATTAACACTATTTTGTACTTTTTTCAATAGCAATATCTGACTGAACCCAAAAGAAAACTTCAGTCCACATTTATGGTACAAATCTTACCTTCTTTTCTGTAGATTTTTCAACTCATTTGGATTTTTGTATACTCACAGCAGTTGTACAACATAAACCTTTTTTCCATGCGTTTATCTTTTATGTTGATATAGTAGCATTGATTAAAAATGTATGTGTGTGCTGCCTGCATTGGAACCGTTGAGATTTACTCCTTAGGCAGTGAAATTTGCTTTAAACACAACCTAGAGCAGGTCTTGTCCAGGTTTAGCTTTAGGTGGTGTCTTGTATCAAGTTTGAGATGTTGGCCCACACAAACAGCGATGGACCTCCACTTGAGTGTCAGATGTCGGATTCATCATCTTACTGTTGTTAGAACAAAACTCAGGATCACATGATGAAGAGACTTTGTGTTCTACAGTATTGTGGCATCTGTTTACACTTCTTTGGTATTTTTAGGTCACTTCACATGAGCAGTTTATCATGAAAACAGTCTGTCTTCATTCTACCACCATAGTAATTGTCATAAAGTCATCCTGGTGGTGGTCCAGTTGAGGCAGAGTCGGCCCTTTTCCTCGTAGCTGTATGTTGCCAAAGGGAGGAGAAATCAGCATTTACTGACCTACTCCCGCTTTGGCAGGACGAAGCAAAATAAACAATAGAGTGTTTGTGTTGATGCTCAGCACGGAGCCTCCCAGTGGCTGTGATCTGAGGAGACAGCGCAGCAAGGGTCTGCAGGACACTCACTGGACTGTGGAGATCCCATCAGCCACCTGGGCGTCCTCATAGTGACCCAGACTGGGACGGGCAGTGAGGCAGAAAAACAAAACTACAGTTTCTAACTAATGTAACAGTGTCTGGACTTTGTCCTGTGAGGAATGTGTGAGGGATGCATATAATATTAAAAGAGTGATATTTTGCTTTTTTAAATGGAATTCTGCATTTTCAAACATTTCCCTGTGGTCTACGTAAACTGTAAATGCTCTGCTTGGGTCTGAATTCTTCATTAATTCAACTCCACAGGTCCATCTTCAACCCTGTTTCTGAGTAATGACACCAGAAAGGTTGTTTTGAGCGCTGGCCCTTTAAATGCAAATGAGCCATTTCACGCCCAGACTGATCTCATGAAATCATGTTGTATGTCACGCCAGTTCTTATGGCATTTGGTGTGTTATACGTATGCATTTTCATTCTTTTGCGTGTTTTTCAATGCCATTTGATCGCGTGTCAATTTATGCCAAGATCTCCAGTTTACATGTCCGTAACCGCAAACCCTAGCATATAATGTGTACAGATAACACACCAATTAAAAGTGGAGTGTATGGCCTATATATTTACGCAATTCATGATTCAGTATGGGCTACAACCGCTGCTGCTGACAAACAGTTATGTCGTTCTCTGAGGAATGTTCATTGGAAGTCTTGACCTTATATGTGCAAATGTCATGATGTAACTAGTTATAGACGTAACAAATTAAGCAGGAATTCAAACAGGTTGTAGAAATCCACTTGATTTTAGCCAAAATGAATATAGCTTTGCAGCACCTGAAGGGTTCAAATTCAAACTGTATGAACTATTAGGGTCCAAATACACAAATAAATGAACC
>JAPQRP010000025.1:22021233-22032602 GCA_037367295.1 Apogon hyalosoma
GTTGTACCAGGCATTAAAATGAACAAGAAACTGAAGAAAACAAGGGTGGTCTAATAATTTTTTCCATGACTGTATATCCCAACAGACACAACTGCATGGTCTTAGGTCCAGGTTTATGTAACCAGTCTTGATTTGTTTTAGTTACCTGTCTCCAAAATGACAACACTAAAGGGAATTTTACATTTCCAACACAAATTATTAGTAGTAAACCCATCAGGTGTAAAATAGTAGTGAAGGAGTGTCCTGTAATGTGCAAATTTTCCTCGACTGTCCCTTGCAAACCAACTTACATTTGATATCAGGATATTCCAAACATTCTTTTCAGTGTTCTATTTTAAATCCTTTTTCCAGATAAATTTTAGGCTCTCACCGTGACCATATATGTTATTAGCAGCCACCTTGTCTTTCCTGTAGGTAATTTAAAATAAAGCAGTATCACATCATGTTTATATAATTATTTTTTTCTTTTTTAATTTTCAAAATTACTTTAATATTTGTTTGTATTAGTGATATTTTAAAATGTATGCAAACTGAAAAACAATTCAACATTTATTCATTTTTTGCATTTCTGCATTTATTTATTTATGTACTTATTTATATATGTATTTATCCAGATTACATGTTGTTAAATTGCTGGAGCTGCTTCTGTCATTTCTGTTCAACTATGATTTTTCATTCCTTCGACCACTTTCATGAAAATATTAGTCTTAAGATATTTTAACAACAAAACATGTTGATCATCCAAGGCTTTCAGGAGTGTTTCTCCTTCTGAACCAGGAACATGGGTTTTTGTTAACTGTGCAGAGTACACAGAGGAAAGGTGCCATTTAACCCACGAGATAACGTCTGTGATTTGTTGACCTCTGACCTCTCCTGTCTTTGTGTGTCCCTCAGTGTCCAATCAGCTGTGATCAAGGTGTTTCAGGGCGGAGCTTTGCAGTCTAATGAGCTGTACACACTTAATGAAAGCATCAGGTAAGAAAAGTCTCATGCTTCTTAATGTACAAGATGATCTACAGACTAAGAGTGTAAAAGTGTGTTTGGATGAAATGAGTCCAAGAAGGAAGAGTGACGAGTGCTGTGTTTCCTCACAGGTGGCTCCTTAAAACTGAAATGGGTTCTTTCATCACCGACTATTTCCAGGTATTATTCCCCTTATTTCAATTACTTCATTCCTGATCTAATACATGGTCATTATATATGACATAAGTGATTACAAATATACAGGGTGTCCATAAAGTCTCTTTACAATTGAACATATTTATTACAAAAGGACATGAATAGACAAATCTGTGGAAATTATTACAAAATAAAAAGTAGATATTGAAGTTTTTTTGCTTCATTTAATCCACCTCTATATGGACACCTTTAGTTGTACTGGTTTGTTTCCTTGTTGGCTGTATCAGAGCCTCATCAGTGATCTTTTACTGTCATTGATGTCCCATATCTTTGTTCGATACACAATATCTTTAACATAACCCCATAGAAATAAATCCAGGGCAGTGATATGTGGTGAAGGAGGTGTCCAGGGAATTGGACCATCCCTTCCAATCCACTGGTCTGGAAATGTGTGATTTAGGAACCCACCAACATGCAGAACCCAATGTGGTGGTGCACCATCTACCTGGAAAATGATGGTTGGCGGAAGCTCATCCAGGTGTGGTGACACATGGTCAGTCAAAAGGTCAAAGGTCAACATTTGCAGTAATTGATCTCTTGTTGAAGAAAAATGGACCAAAGTTTCGATTCCACATGATCCCACACTAACCACTCCAACTTGATAACCCCTGAGTACATAGAACAAATCTGATTAACATATCTCATCAGTTGCTTTTGTAATGATTTTCATAAATTGTAAAGAGACTTTGTTGACACCCTGTACTGTCAGTCACATCCTGAGCTCTAATCCAGTTGTAAGTATGTGTCCTTTTGCTGCTGTCTCATTTGTCCACATTGATATTAATGCTTTAGATGCCTCTTACATCAACACCTCCTCCTTAGTGTGCACAGTTTGCAGTCATGTGTATGGGCTAAACAGAGCTTGTGCAAACGGTGCAAAACGTAACCAAGCACGATGAGTGATGGGGCCGTGTGTCCAGAAAGTTTATGGAGGATTTTCCCGTTGCTTCTAACATTACAGATCATTTAAATGTCAGTATCACCACACATGCGTCGCAGCTGTTGACATTAATAATATTTATGTTGATTGTGTCAGCCGATGTAACAGTGATTTTATAAACAGAGCATTTTGAGAATGAACTGTGGTTTATGTACAGTTTATGAAATACTATTATGTACAGATTTAAGGTGAGAGTTTGTTTTAGTTAATTTTATCACCACATGGAGAGGCTGATGGGCTTAATCTGAGCACAGATGGAATGGCTACGTCACGTCCAACACCAGTACAAATATAAACACATGAGCACATATGTCATAAAACAATTCAGCTGTTTGGTTTTGGAGAAGAAGCACTGGTTCAGGTGATCTGCTTACTTTCTGCCAGAGGGGAGATGCTGAAAAAGATGACTCATAATCATGACTTCTCATGCGATAGAGTGTTGTGTGTGAATATATAAAGTGCAGCACAGGGAGTTTGCAGCCTCAGATCTTAGAGGCTCTGGGTGTAACTGTTTTCTTTACTATGTGGTTAGACACGGACGCTTTGAATAATGCTGGTATATATTTGGACCATCAGAGTCTGTTGGGCTTTTTGCATTAGATTGTCAGCCTTGAGGTCCTTCTTCAAGTTATTGCTGATGTTGGTGCCAAAAACTTGAAGTATTCAGCTATTGTGATGCTTCAGCTGTTGATGAGGACGGGTGCTTTAGCTGATTGGATTGTTTAGAAGTGCATAACTGAAGCTGATGATCATTCAGTTGCTTCTTCCTGTCTCAGACTTTCTGTCCTTAATACACATTTGTGGTTCCTCATTTCATCTACTAATATAGACAGTCACGTAGTTATCATGAAAACACATTTAAGTACTAAAAGAACCAAAATGAACGTGGCTGTGTCTTGCTCTCAGACTTAGACAAACTTTTTGATCCACAAGGGAAATTACTTGGTTACAGTAGCTCAGTTGCATCCAAGAACACTCTTGAAAAAACACTAGCAAAAAAGGAAAGTATGAAGAGATAAAAGCAATAAATTATATAAATAGAATACACTAATAAAGCACAGAAAACAAGATACAAGATTTACATATGTACAAACAAGAAAAAAGAAGGAAAATATATACTATATACGTAGAGGTGTGAAAGTGACCTGATGACCTTCTGGTGATCTTCACCAGAAGTTGGTGGTGATGCATTGCTATTTTTCAACTAAAAGAAATTAAAGAGTTTTGTTAATTGACACAGACAGCTCACATTAATAAACACTGGTGTAAATGCACCGTAGGCAGTCAAAAGGCTATTTCTCATTTATTATAAAAAGAGATAAGAAAACTGATTTTAATCAAAAGCATTATACAAGATACCCTCCTACTGTATCATCAGGAACTGATTAAAAAAGAGTTAATTAGTAAAAATGACAAGTGTAGGCGACAGCTAGTTTTTACCCCTTGGCTGAGGGGTATTAGAATTATTTTGTCATCTGTCTCTCTGTCCATTCAACGGCATAATCATATTATTTGAAGAATGCATTGACATATCTGCACTAAATTTATACTGTGGATGCATCTTAGCATGGAGCAGAAGAATATTGAAAATAGGTGACCTTGACCTACTTTGTCAAGGTCAAATGGCCTTGTACTGTAATATCTGAGTACTTTCAAATATAAATATGTATGTATTAAGGTTTGCACAAAGGCAGTTTAATGTAAATTATAGAGCAATAACTTTCAACAGAATCTTTTTAGGGATTAAAAGTATGCAGCAAGTTGTGTTAAGAGATGAGTCATTTTTATCTGCAGTGGGGGTAGGAGGAAATTTGTTTTACTTTGTAGAAATGTATCAGATTTTTCGCCCACAAAAAGCAATTAAATGTAATTAAATCCCTATTCAGAGATTCATGCAACTCAGAGGAACAAAATACAAGACATGCAGCAATCTGTTAATGATAATTTGGCAATTTCTATGTGTTCTAATGTGGAGGGAACTCACCACAGGATAACATGGTGCATATACAGAATATTCTTTTTAGCAAGCATGTGGAAAACAACCTAAATAATAATATATGGAAACAGGTAACAATTTAATAGTAAAACCAACATAAAGGGCATTAATAGCCACTATATATGTAGTTTACATTCTCTATTTGATTAATCATATGAACAATTTTAATATTCTCTGCCATTATCATCAAAATGAAAACAAAAAGCCTGTAATGAATGTAAAATACATGATAGTTTCACTGTTTTAATTCAGTTATAGACAAAATTGTTTTTCTATGATATACATTTTTTGAGAGTGCAGTTTAATGGTTTAAAACTAATAATGTAACAATGCAATGATACAGAGAGTAAATACAAATACATCTGTTTGTCAGTGTTTCATCTAGAGGTCGACGATATGGATTTCTCTATGGCCGATGCTGATTTTTTTAAAGTTTGGTCAACTGATGGCCAATATCTACAGCCGATTTTTGAGGCTAATATTTAAGGCGTTTTATTTTTATTTATTATTTTTTTTTCAAAGCACACTGACCGTAAAATACAATTGAAACACCCGGATAATTAAGATTTTTTTTTTTATGCAGCAATATAACTGAAATTATTAATATATGTGCACTGGTACTCTTTTAACATTTATTGAACTTCAAGTGCTGCCCACACAGGAGCCTGACCAAATATCTTATAACATTTTTACTACTGATCAAATATCAGCTTTAAAAACAATTTAAGGCCGATATTGAAAACAATCTATATATCGAGCTACCTTTAGTTTCATCCCATTGTCATGTTCACATTAAAATGAAATGGGGTTAGTTTAATCCAAATTCAGTGTAATTATGTGTACTGAATTGGGATTAAAAAAACCCTCTGCAGTGTGGAGTTTAGGTAAAGTGTGTAATGGCTGTGGTGAAGTGCTGGTTTTAGAGTGTGTATGTGGTCCAGAGGTGGTTTTTTCCTTCATAATCTGCCATCAGCCCTTTACTTTCACAGATTTGTGATCCATGGAGGTTGATTTCACATGTTTAAGGTTACAATGATAGCTGCACATCGCGTGCAAACACTGTTGAAGGCGTTGGTTTGAGCCCAGCAAATGGAAAAGCCCCTTTAGTCACTGTGGGAAAGAATCACTGTGTCCAAACAGAGGAGTTATCTACGTCTGACTGATCACGTGATGTCGAGCTCACGGTCTGACTGTGAACAGCAAAGATGTTTATCTGTCCTTCCAGCTCAAGAACCTCAAGTAACTATACAGATGCACAAGTATCGACCTGTTTGACTCCGAGCTCTTGAATGTGATTGATTTTTAACGCAGCATACTGCAGATGTTCAGTCCGTGTGGTCATTTTTACCAGGTGTCAACACACGAGACGGAGTGGAAACTAAAAGTAATGGTTTTGTTTTGCTTCTACAGGGTGGAAAACAAAAACATTTAGCTTCAATCATTAAAAACAAAAATTTACAATCACAACATACAAAAGAGGAAAATGATAAGTTGCACCAGAGTACAATAGGATGTCTGAATTAATTTTCAGAGCTTGAAAATTAGTTTGGTTTCTGTCCGTTTCCAACAATTTCTAAGCAATAACTAAGAAATACACATACGAGGCAATATTCCATGAATTATCTTCATTATCAACCTATAGATGATTTTAATCAGAAAATGTAAAATTAGCTTTTTTAACCAGCATACAGTCTTAAATCTAAAGATGTTACGGACTCTGGGAGACAAAAAAAGGAAAGAAAATTGTGCAAATCCAATGTTTTCCATTAATCAAGAGATTATGTAGGTAATAAAGTAGCTGCCTTTTTTGTTTTTTTAAATTTCATCCAGAAGTGAGACAGGATATAGTGTTATTGGAGCTGTCATCTTGCTTTTGGTTGTATCAGGTTTGTGTTGAATATGTTGGGGTTTTAGTCTCAGCTCTAACTTCATAACGTTTAATTATGTCATTATAATTATTTAAGAAAAGCAGCAAAGGCTCGATAAAACACTACAGAACATGGATGAAAATAATACAGGCATAAAGTAGACATCAGACTGTGCATAACAGACCTGTTACATCTGACTAGAGGTTTGTCATAGGAATTCATGTTTCAGGAAAATAAAGCATTGGTTGTTTACATTTCTGTCTTACATTAGATCCATACAACGTGCACTTAATCAATTTGTCTACTATCAAAGAACTTGTCTAAATGTGGCTCTAAAGAGAAAACACCAGCTGCAGCCTTCAGTGGAACCTGCTGCTCATCTCTCACCATCAGAACAACTTGAAAACCATCTAAACCACATCATCAGCTTCTTCATTCTTAGTCACAGTGACAGAAGTGAGCAATATTTCATAGTCAAGCTGATGGACTTTTTATCTCACCAGCCGATGGGCCATGATCTGTTGTGAAGGCGCTGTATCTTTCGTCATCTTTGTTAGCAGTTTCTTCAAACATCTTCTCTGAAACTACTGGTCGGATTCATGTTAAGTTTTACATGTAGCTTCCTTGTGAAAGTGTCAACAAAGTTTGCTCACATTTTATTTTTTTTAACCTATTTACTTGCCTTTACTAATGGGCCATATTTTAATGGCTTATAACATGGAAATGGTTAGAGATATCACTGTAGTTACTATTGAGCACTGATAGGAAGTCATGGACTTTAATTTAATTAGTTGAGTTATCCTCTTGTCAAATTACCACCCACTTCAATTGGGAGATTGATCTCTAACGTAGTGGCTGAACCTGACAAGCTCACAAACTGAAGTTGTTATTGATTGTTGATAGAACGTGGCAGTGAGGTACAGGTCCATTGGTCCTGTTTTAGCTCTCTAGACAGATCTAGTCTACACTTGGTGACCTGAGGCTGTCCGGTTGTAGGTGAAACTCTTACTGTTCTTAACCTAAGCTGATTGTTGCCCCACCTGCCCTCAAGCTGCAGACACAGAGCAGCCAAGTGGTTCCTTATCCCTTCATTAAGCAGCCTCAGACGGGGAGGTGTGGATCAGCAGATGGTGCGGAGGACGCTGATCGGCCCGAGGAGAACGGACACTGTCTTCCTGTGCAGAGACAGTTTTCGTGTCAGGCTGCTCTGTAATCTGCTCTGTGTCTGCCTCAGCTCTTCGTGTCACACCTGACGAGTGTTTCCGGTTCGCATCCTGACACGCACCCCGCTGTGATCCAGTCTGGAAAGTTAAACGTCCAGATGAAATGACACTGGGCTTCCTCACATAGGAACCTCCTCGCAGAAACAGATTCTCAGACAGTCTGGAAAAGAGTGAAAAACAGAAGCATTAGTCTGAATACATTAGATCAGGGGTGTCAAACATACGTCCCGTTGGCCAAAACCGGCCCTCCAAAGAGTCCATTGCGGCCTGTGGGATGAAATTGTGAAATGGTAAAATTACACATTACCAATCATTTTAATTCAGGTTCCACATTCAGCCCAAATCGATGTCAAGTGGGTTGGACCAGTAAAATACCATCATAATAACTATAAATAATGTCAACTCTGAATTCTTCTCTTTGTTTTGGTGTATAAAAAAAAAGCAAAATTACATGATTTACAAACTGTCTTTTCACAAAAAATGCGAATAACTTGAAATGTATTAAGAGAAGTGTAATTTTACAGTGTATTTGTAAATCTGCTGTGATCTGTAAGTTGTACTGCACATGTGTGAATGATAAAGTGAGGCAGAATATTATTAAATATTCTTAATAAATGTAAGTTTTTTTCATGGTTGTTCATGTTATTGACATTCTTGTAAAGCATGGTTTATAGATGTAAATGTTTTCATTATGTAATTTAACTTTTTTCACACTAAACCCAAGAGAAAAGTTTGGAATTGACATCATTTATATATTATGATGGTATTATTTTACTGGTCAGGACCACTTCAGATCATACTGTGGCCCCTGAACTAAAATGAGTTTGACACCCCTGCATTAGATTCTACATTTGATAACCTACTGTTTACTAGGACTGAGAGATTTGGGAAAATACAGAAGTGGGATTGGTCTGACAGATTTTTTTTCTAAGGCTAATTTTCACAATGCCTGGTTCCTTATTAACTATTTAATAGATTTAAAACAGGTGATGGAGCAATGTCACTTAAAGATAAGTTTGCAAAGTTATATGAATTCTATGCAAATCTTGTATCGTAACGTGTCAGGACACCTCGGATAAAATAAAAAAAAAAAAAACATTAGTGTAAAACCATGTAAGTGTCATCTGTTAAATACCACAGCCCTTTTTGTTTTCAGTGAAACCCTGTGACAATGACACTGAACCACAGGACTAAATCAACCACAGGAATATGTTTGTTCACTGTACCGGTAAACCTAAAGACTATCATTCTGACCAGAACACACTCCGTCAGCAGATACAACAGATCTAGTGTTTTGACTGAGCAACGTTGACACTTGATCTAAAGCTTTTGTGGTGTTAAGATAAAAAAAAGGCAGATTTCACAACTTCCTCTGCTTGTAAACAGCTTCTAAACTGCCTGCTAAATACATCCACTAGTGTTGTGTATTTTCACTGACTTTTACCTTAGTGTTTTACTTTGCGTGAGGCTGTGAATCCAGTCGTCGGGTTCTTCATGCATCTGCAGTTTGTTTGCTTGTGTTGCACAGGAAGCCCACGGCAGACGTTACAGTAACACAGCACACATCTGCACTGTTGGTTTCTCATTCTGCATCAGCTCAACGGTGACGGTTACTGTTTGGACCAGTGACAACTTTTTTTTTTTGTCTGTACATACTGTATGTGGTCAGGTCTACAGGATGTAATTATTTTGCCTGATATAATTATCATCCCTGTTAAGAAATGAACTCCGCGGGCTGATAGGATTTAACACTAACCTAATTCACCCTAACACAAAAATAATGATAATAGTAGTGGATTATCAGGGAACACACAGTTGTGGTAAATAAATAATAACAGTAATAAGTCATGTTATTGGTATGGATTGATGCCTCCAGAGAGTTACATCACACTCAAAATTTGTTTTAACATGTATTTAAAACTGAATTCTATTAAAAAGCACGGAGGTTTAAGTTTTATCATGAATTTATAAACATATGGAAAAATTTTTCTCATGATTCATGCTTAAAGCTGTGAAAAGTCAACAAATCTACAAACAAAGCAAAGTTCTGTCTCAATTGATATGTTACAAATGAACCAAATCATCCAGTTACCATTATATTTGCTTTAGTACAAAACATCAGAATTAAACAAACACTTTCATTTTCACACAGAGCAAATGTCCTGGATTGTCTGCTTAGGATGGGACTTTTTAGAAAATACATGTATTCATGAAAATACATGAGGAGCCACACTTATCCTATAATAATTTCCATCTGTAATAGTACCAAACAATTATGAATTGTAATAAAACTATTTTCAACCTTGAAATCAACTGCTGAATTTCCTGGAATATTTTAATCCATTAAAAAAAATAGCACAGTATTTTCATTCTCATTTCTTTAATCATTTTTAGATCTAATATTTTTTGTGAACCACAACAAATAGATTCTCTTAATCCTTTTTATTTCTTTCTCTTTTTTTAAAAAAATATTTTTCTCACTCATAAATTATGTATATTTAAACATAAACCACAAAATGGTTCACAAATGAACTTTTTGTCTTTCAGAACCAGCTGCTGACCCGAGGTCTGTCTGAAGTCCTGGATCAGATTATCCTCCACTCGGGTGAGTCTGTTTAGTGGTGAAAGAATGCATTTTAATATCACAAAACCTTCAGCTGAAGGTTTTTATCGTGTAATAATAATGGCCAAGACCCATCATTATTATGTTTTAATATTTTATTCTATTTTAATCATTCCATCATCAAACATGTAAACATTAAATTTGACACCTTTTGACTCGTCCATTACTGAGGGGAGATCGCCTCCATATCGGACTCATATCAGAGACAAGTGGTGCCAGGCACAATAAACCCCGCCCCTCACACGTATTGTAGCTTATTTTGGCTTCAATCCAGCTGATGTCATCACGTCTATGTGTGTGCTGATGTCAGCATAGACATACAGTAGATGGCATAGACAAATTTCGCCCACTAGAAGTAAATGTGATTTTATTTTATTTTTTTATTCATAAAAAATTAGAACTTGGACATACTTTTCTCAAAATGTAATCATGTCTATTCTGGGTCACTGACAATATATGAACCTAATTTGGTATGAATTCAACCCATAGTTTTGATGCTAAAGTGTTAACAAACAAACAAACAAACAACCAAACCAAAAATAATACCCTTTGCCTCACCTTCGGGGGGTGGGGGGTGGTAATAAAGCAGCTGTGTTGATGCTGAAAACCTGTACAGGCCTATTTTTTCCCCACAGAAAACTGGTCAGGAATCAGTAAGTTCCATCGGTTAATAATCATAATTGGATCTGTATTGATAAAACATGATCATTTTCCATCCCTGTTTGAGTCAGATTAATATCATCACATCATATTCTGTGTGTATTATACAGCAGTTCTTATATTTGTTACAGTGTATTGTACATTTCTGTGGTTGTTTTAGGAAACATTTATTAATCCAAAGAGTAAAATTCTTAATGGGTTGTTTTTGAGGTGTTGTTTGTCATTTGTGCACATATTAACTGTCTGGAGGCTGATTCTGAGTCTGGACTCACTGAAGCTTCACTTCATGTTGTTGTCGTGTGTGTGTTTGCCAACATCAGAACAACAGGGACATTAAGCAGCTGTGTAACAAGCTCATTTCCTCTTTGGACATGTTGTTGATGGGGTCTTAATGTGATTCCATGGTAACCTCCTGTTCTGGCCCCTTAGGTGACGACCAGCTCGTCATCCTTGCCGACATGTGGGACAGATTTTTTACGGAGACCCTCCCCACCCTGCAGGCCATCTTCTACCCAGTCCAGGTGAGTCCCACTCACAGGCAGTCGTTACCTTCAGGTCAGAGCTCATTGGGTCAATCCGCTGACCTCTGAACTCTAATGACCCCAGGATCATTTAGGGATTTCAATCAGCACCGTTAGTGCCTCTGGGAAACACACACACACACACCTGTGTCTTTATATTCCTGTGAGGACTGACATAACACATTCTTAAGCTCTTTACTCTAATCTTAACCTTCACATATTTAACCCAACCTTGACCCTAAAACTCATTCTACCTTCATGACTCTCACACTGCAAAAATCAAAATCTTACCAAGTGTATTTTTCTCATTTTTAGTCAAAATATCTCATCACACTTAAAATAAGACATAATCACCTAAA
>JAPQRP010000025.1:22036701-22065519 GCA_037367295.1 Apogon hyalosoma
GACAGGGGCAGGTCATTCCAGAGTCTGGGGGCTACAGCCTGAAAGGACAGGTCTCCCTGAGTTTTAAAATGAGTCTTCGGGACATTCAGGAAGTTCTGGCCTGAAGACCTATGGGTGCGCCCAGAGGAGTAGGGGCACAATAAGTTGGCAATATACTGAGGGGCCTGACCCATGCAATGCCTGGAGAGTCAAGACTAAAATTTTAAAATCAATATGAAATTTGACTGGAAGACAATGAAGAGCTGACAGAACGGGGGTGATGTGGGCTGTTCTGGGTGTACCTGTCAAAAGTCTAGCAGCAGAATTTTGTACCATCTGAAGTCTGTTGAGAGTCGTCTATTGAAACAGGTTAGCACAGAATTGCAGTAATCAATACAAGACGAGATGAAGGCGTGAATGAACATTTCAAGATTGGATTTTGACAACATCCTCCTTACTTTAGAGATATCCCTCAAGTGATAAAAACAGTTTTTGGTCAGCTGTCGGGAGTGACCCTCCAAAGACATAGCCTGATCGCACACGACCCCAAGGTTTCTGAGGCTGGTTTTAACAGACGAGCCCAGAGCACCAAGGTGTTTTTTGATCAGGGGAATCTTTTTATCAGGAGCAATGATCAGAGTTTCTGTTTTGTTTGTGTTTATCAGAAGATAATTTGAAAAGAGCCAATTTTTGATGCCAGACACACATTTCAGGGACACAGATAAAAAGTAAAATTCTGAGTCATTGAAAGAACAATATAACTGAATATCATCAGCGTACAAGTGATAGGACACATTTTAAAACCATGAATCAGCTGACCAAGAGGCATCAGGTACAACAAAAACAAAATGGGCCTGACATCTTAAAAACATTATTGACAAGAAAAAAAACCTTTGTCCTCATGCCTATTTGTTATCTCAGGATTGCAAAGACAATTTTTCTCAAGGTAACAACATAAAAGTAAGTCATTACAATGACAAAAACGGCTTTGTTATCTTCAGATACTGGGTTATATGCAATTCAGGTTTGATTTTTGGTCCAAACTACTCAATCTTTGTAAAACTGTACATTTATTATTTTCATTTCAAACACCTGTGCACACTCGAAAGAAATTGTAACTTAATTTTATTTGAGGAAAAAAAAAAGTTCAAAAGCACCATATTGGCCTTGATCAACAGAATGTTTTAACATGTCAGTAGTTTCTGCAGGTTTATGTTCTGCTGTAAAACAAAGAACACGTGATTTGTATTAAAGAGCAGATGGCTTTCAAGAAGCAAGTTCAGAAAAAAAGAAAAATAATTAGGCTAAAAGCAGCTGCATAAAATCATGTTACCGTATTCGTGTGAGCTGTTCAGCTCCCAGCAGAGGTCAAAGGTCATGGAGTGTGGCGCTGTAGTAAAATGCAGTCGAAATCCTCTCAGCGGGATGTGAGCGGGTTAAGCTGCTGTGGTTTGTTTCCAAGCTGCAGAAAAGAAACAGGCGACACGTGTTGAGCTGGAGGACATATCTGAAGAAGAGGATAATAGCGTTAAAAAACAGGACCAGTGGCCCTGTATCTCACCAGCATGTTCTATCAAGAATATAACAACGTGGATTTGCAAGGTTGTCAGGTTCTGTCTCTATGTTAGAGTCCTGTGGTCTTGATGCAGGAAATCAATCTCCCAATAGAAGCGGGTGGTACTTTCACTGGAGGAGAACTAATTAAATGAAAATCTATAGATGACTTCCTATCAGTGCTCAGTAGTAACTATACTGATATCTGTAACCATTTCCATACCATCCCAGCCATTTACATATGTCCCATTATAAGTAAAGGCAAAAGTTTAAAATTTTAAAAATACATAAAAAATCAGAAGATCTCAAAACTGTGAACAGACTTTGTTGACATTGTCCCAAGGAAGCTACATGTAAAATTTGAAAAGAATCCAACTCTGTAATTTGTCAGATGTTTGAAGAAATTGCTAGCAAAGACAAAGAAGCCGGACACAACGCCTTCACAATAGCTCACAGCCCATCGGACAATGAGCTGAAAATAGTGTTAATTACTTAAAATACTCATTCATGGTTAAACATATATTTGCATCAGAATCTGAGCAATAGTTGCAATGCTTCACAGTAATGAGGTGTTCTTGTTTTGTTTTTGTTTTTTTTATCATCCAAGCCTAAGGATAATGAGGTGTCAGCACTGGCATGTTCAGTAAAGGTATTGGGTATTGGAATTGTTTTGTCGTCTGTCTGTCCGTCTATCTGTCCATTCAATGACACAATCGCATTATCTGCAGAATGCATTGACATATCTGCACCACATTTTTACCGTGGATGCATCTTGTCACGGAGCAGAAGCCTATTGAAAATAGGTGACCTTGACCTACTTTTTCAAGGTCCAGTGCCCTTGTGCAGTTAAAATATATGAGTACTTTCAAATATAAATATGTATGTAATAAGTTTTACACAAAGACAATCTAATCTAAATTATAGGGCAGTAACGTTCAACTGAATCTTACACTATATTTGGCCGAGGGGGATTAAAAGTGCACAGCATGTTATGTTTATTGTTATTATCAGACTGACTCATGTCCTACTGCTGTTCTCTAAGGTGAACATTTTTTGGAATACCTGCTATTAGTCATTTGTGACAGTTACTCGGCCTCATGTAGCCCTGTCCTTGATGAACACCTGATGTTCCTATACATTTCTACACCATTACTTTGTGAGCGTTTTTAGCTTTTGGCCCAATATAGATATAGAGTATAGATTAAAGTGAGGTTTTAAAAATGACTCTTGATCGAAACAGATTCCAAATTTGTCACATCAGTATATAAGACACATGAATGACATTTTATATAGGATTCATATTCTAGACTCAACAGCAGGGGGAGGTCTCATACCAGAACACACTCAGGACCAAAACCACCAAATGATCAACACTATGTATCCACAGATGGTTTTACTCACTGAATAAAGTACAAAGCTCATTGTTTACACACATCTGTATTATGGTATCATCAAGTTTTCTTCTTCAAACTAAAACTCATTGCTGCTTATTTCATCCCATCTCGTTTCTTTCTGACACTTTGGTCAAAGGCCCCGTGACATTAGTTTAGTTGTAAAAGACATCAGGTGATCGATCGGTTTTATGAGCCTTGGAAGATAAGTAACATTTTAAGTGGAAGTAAATTCAATAAATTATGGTTGCCATGTAGCTCTGATAAATGCTTGTTTACCTCTTATCTACAACACACTAGAGCATTGTATACTAAATAGTGAATGCAGTTCAACTTAATTTTTAAAGAAGAAACAAAAGTTAAAAGTTGAAACTGCTATTTAAGTTTTTCTAAAACTTGTAGTTGTGTCTTCTTTTTCTCTTGTATTTTAATTAGGGCTGTCAAAATTAATATTTAATCCATCATCACAATCAATCTGATTAAAAATTTTAATGCAAATAACCCATCTGCAGCCCAGAATGACGCTGAACTCTGAACAGTTGGCCGTCTCCATGGGAAATTTGAGTTCTAAAAAAACACCAAGACGGAACAGTTGTTTCAAGTTGTTTTGTTGAAACTGTTTAAGGGGTTTAATAAACCTGTTAAGTGCATATATAATTCCCTTTTTTCATGAGTCTCTTTGCTCATGCAAAATGAAACGTGATTGATATAGATTAAAAATGAATGATGTTTAATTGTGATTGATCAAAATTAATCCACAGCAAACCTGTGCTTAATCTGATTAAAAATTTTAATTGTTTGACAGCACTAATTTTAATATTTTCTTTGTGACTAACTTTCCAAATAATGCCCTCTGGCCTTCATGATTGACCTGCAGCAGAGGTAAAACTGTCATTTCTTCTTTGAGACTCCACAAATAGTGTTAATCTGTGCTACTTGGAACAACCAACAGGAGGATTTTCCTGAAGGAGTCCAGGAAAAACCTCCTGGTGACTTATCTGTACTTTTTTTTATAATTATGATCATCAGATTCTATCAACAATGAATTCCTCCTGTAAACAGAACTGTTTGTATGTCTGTAAATTGGCGTATCATATTTCACTGAACCATAGATCTACACTGTTGACAAAAAATACAGCACTGAGCCTCATCATTGACATGTTTCATCTTTGGGAAGTAGATGGTCACACTAAGCCCCAAAGTATAAGAAGTATCAGTTGTTTTAACCACTGGTATGAGTAGAAGCTTTGAATAGACTGCCACAGTCTAAAAAGTTATTAGCAGTAAAAATCAAAAATAATAATAATTATAATAAATTCACAGCCTCCAGGAAATACACAGGACTGTTACTGGTCACACTTGGATTTATTTCACCTCTAAGATCATTTTCATAAAATCCACTGTCAAACTGTTTATAAAAGATGTATATAAACAGAAAGGTATTAACACAACAGAAAATTAATATACATGAAGTATAAGAAATATAAGATAAATACACACCTCACTGACTGCAAGTATTTATTTATTTTTTTTTTAATCTGAACTTGAGTGTCATTCAGAGTCAACACAAAGAAAAATGCATTTCTTACCAATGTCTGTAACACAAGGTGCAAAAAAATCCATTCCTATGTTACTTGGGTGCAAATGCCTATATTCATTAGATTAATTCTGAAAAATCTGAACAAAAATCATTACATAATTTTATGACAGTTAAGAAAAATGTTTAGTAGTCATTAGATCTGGATGTCTAATTTTATTTCTTTGCTTGTATAAATACAGAGCAGCAGAAGCTCAAAAAAAAAGGAAACTGAAAAGAAACAGGAGTGTTAGTGGTAATACAAAACAACTGGATTATAGATGTAATCTCGCCCCAAATACCTACACTCGCTGTAGGTTTATTTTCTTGTCACACCATGACTTGTTTCTGTTTACTCAAGTCTATTTTCTGTCTCTCCATCTAGAGTCCCGTCATCTTCGTTCAGCTGGATCGTTGCTAAGCGACCAATCCCAACCAGAGATCACCATCACTCAGCATCACAACTCCTCAGACTCATCCTCTCTGGCGCCGCTGGTGGAGCAGGAAGGAGAGGCTTACCTGGAGAAGTCGGGCGGAGTACGACGCCACACGGTGGCCAACGCCCACTCAGACGTCCATCTGCTGTCGGCGTCAAGCAGGATGCATGCTGGGACGGAGGAGGACGAGGTAGAAGGCGGTACGGGTGGCATCAGGTTTCTGGTCGGGGACAGACCGTTGAGCCCGAGGCCGTTTTCCAGCCAACCAGACATGATGGAGTCTCCGAGAAGACTGATGGCGGGGGAAGTCATCTGAAAAACTTATGTTGAGATGGAAACAGTTTAACAGAGACTGAAAGGAAGGGAGACAGAGCAGGAAAAAAAGGGTGAGACGAGTCAAGCTGGACAGAAGAGAATGGAAAACCACTGGAAAAAGAGCAGGAAAAACAGAAAGAAGAATAAAAACCGACAGGACACAAGATTAAACCAGCAAAAACTGGACTGGATCAGTGACAGAAAGACAAGGTAAAGAGAAGAAAAGACAGAACAATGGAAAAGAATGTAAACAAAGTTAATAAATAAGATGGACCCATACAGGACAGGAGACATAAAATCAAGGAAAAGGAAAGAACCAGCGAGGAGAGGAAGAACAAACAGGAAACACTGCACGTGAAGGTCAAAGAACAGGACATAAATATGTGCATCCGAGTCCGGACAGAGAAAGGAGGATGTGGCTCAGGACTGAAGGAGCACTGGGCCGCCTGGGACTTTTACTGACAGAGCCCTGGAGCTGATCCTGGATCAGTCTCTACCCTCATATTGATACTGATCTGGGGCTCCGGTCTTACTGAGATCAAATCATGTAAATACGTTGTGTTTTAGAAATTTTACGGAACAATAAAGCTGACTGATGAAAGGATTTAAATTTAAATCCACTGTGGTGTTTTTTAGTTTAATTGTATTGACATTGAAACCATCTTAGCACTGAAATTATAGCTGTTAAGGGTGATTTTTGGTTATTATATCACACCAAAGGGGGCAGAAACAGATTGGTGAAGGGTCAAATCTAATAATTAAGTAATAAATAGACACAAGTATGCTGTCTCATTAATGTTTGGGTATTTCTGATAAAAATATAGATTAGATTTTAGGTTAGATTAGATAGAACTTTATTAATCCTTGGACAGAGCCTTCAGGAAATTGAAGTTCTAATGGCAGAACACCAGATATACACACAAGAAAATACCAATACAGTAATTAAAATAAACTGGCAATGGTAGAAACAAGTTGCAAAGTAGTAATAATAAAGTAGTAGTAAAAATAAATAGCTAATGTTATAATACTGTATTATATGTCTATATGTATTTATATATAGTTGAATAATCACAGGATAAAGGCTAAAATAAAGTGATAACAGTAATAGTAGTCATAATGATATATCAGATTCAAGAATTTTTATTGTCATCTGTACACAACAAGGCTAAGGTGCAAGTAAAAGAAGATAAAGTATCAGCAAATAATATGTACATCATGTATATATGTATAAAAAGAAATCTAAAATGCTCTGTACAGTGATAGATAGAAAGTAAGATAAGTAATAATAGGTAATATAAGTAGAATTGCATAATTAATAAAAAAAATAATGGATAGACACCACACAAGTAGTAACATACTACGAGCAGAATTCTGAAGCTGCATTTGAGGGTGAACGACGGCAAGACAGAGGAAGACGACAACAGATAACTACAGGTAAGTGCATTAAAAACACACTCCTTGGTTACTGATACCAGGTCATGAGTTACTTCAGCTGATGACGATGCTGCAGCGATGAATGGGAGCTCAGCTGGTTTATTTCCATCTCAGACAATGTCCTTAGTATGACATGAGCATATTTTTTTGGTCAGATACATTGAAATTGCATTGAAAACATAAGTACAAGTAACTATTATCGGCACATTGAACTTAATGGCAATTGTACTTGTGGAAAGTAGAGTTTAAAAACAAAAAAGTCCGGCTCCTAAAGGGTTAAACGAACTCTCAACCAGAAGGGACACTTATTTTATATCACCATCAATATTAAAAATGTGGACATACATGGGATTCACTGGACAGGAAAAAGATAGAAATATTGTAATCTGAACTGTAACTAAATACTTTGCAATAAAAACCGCCTCTGAGCTGTAGTAGGAGTATATAGCCACCTAAAACAGACATATTTAAATAAAGTACATCAAACATGAAGTACAGAGTTGCAGTAAAATTCCATCACTGTCATTGACCAAAGTGCAGAGAAAAACATGACGCTTTGATCTTATGTCCATTTCTTCACGTCCTGTCAATTTTAATTCTGGCTTTAACATACTTAAAGCTTAAGTCATGAGATTTTAACAATTTTTAGAGGTCACTGGTTAATTTAATTCCACTGAAACATTTGATCGTGAATGTGCTCTGAGAACATCCTCTCCTTTCATTGCCTGGGGTTAAACCCTTCTCAGCATTGCCCCCTGGTGGTGCCTCTGAGAATGACACGTACTGTCATCTGCTGCTTTATGGGACTCAGGGGTTCCAAACCTCACTAACAAACAAAGGTGAGATGTAGAATGTTAGGAAATAATTAAGGGATTTCAAGATTTACCCCAGTTTCAGGCAAAGTCAAATATTTTTCTGATAGTTTAATGCTGTTTATAGGAGACATTATGGAGCAAAGTGGAGGAGACGACGGACTCCTAAAGACCCAAACATCCACCGTCAACCAAAACCATCTACTGATCTAAAATTGTTGATCCAATAAGCCAATCAATACATTTAATAATTGGTGTAAAATGCAGTTTGTCATCTTTTCATGGTCATCAGATTTGACCCATTTGGACGTTCAGAGGCTCCGTAGTTACCATGGAAACACCGTCATCTTCTCCAACATTGATTCACCAGTAAAACCCATGGAGTTGGATCAATGACAGTGGATGGAGACACTTGTTTTATTTTCAGTTGAGGATGCAAATTAAGTCACTTTTTCTTTCTTTTTGATATCGTACGCCTCAACTTTAATCTGAGCTTTTATGAGCGTCTACATGATCAGTGAATTAAATATGAGAAAATATCCTGATTTGCACTGAAAAAGAAGGCAAAATAAAGAAAAATAATATAATAATAAATGATGATAAATCACTCATGAAAGGTTAAATATAGAGAAAAAAATATTTGGGAGCTGCCACATAAGTAGCGCTGGGTCTTTATGGGTTAAAGATTCCTTCTAGTGTCTCACTATCAGTCGCTTTATTTGTTTCGTTCCTTCAACTATGTCCATCCACTGTCATTGATCCAACTCCATGGGTTTTACTGGTGAATCAATGTTGTAGAAGATGACGGTGTTTCCACGTTCACTACGGAGCCTCTGAACGTCCATATGGGTCAAATCTGATGAGCATGAAAAGATGACAAACTGTATTTTACACCAATTATTTACATGGATTGATAGAATTAGTGGATTGACTGGTGTTAAACATTTTAGATCAGTAGATGCTTTTGGTCTTTATGGGTTAAATTCTATAAAACCCTTATAATAGTTCTTCAACGTACCTCACAAGTGGCAAAGGTTACAGAATCATAATTTACTCCCAACATTGTAGATGTCACCAATAACATAGAGGGGCTTTACTCATAAGTTTATATGTGGTTTTAAGGGCAGTGCTGTGTTTTAATATGTTACTGATACAAAACCGACCTTTGAAATAAACATGAAGCAGCAACATCATCATAATTGATGGGATGGAAAAAAAGAGACTATTTTGAGGACGAGCATGTGAACATTCAGGTTAATATATATGAGAGCGTGTGTTCTCATCTGCAATGATTAAAGGTCACTATTTTGAGGGGGGGGGGGTCCAAGTTTCAGATATTCATTATATTTGATATATTTCTTGACAGATTGTTTTATGGGACCGGTCGATGGAAGGATTGTTCAGGATCTACAAAATGAGTTGAATTATCCAAAGATCCAAACTCACTGAAACAAAAACATGTTCTCTTTGGAGTTTGTTTCATTACTGCGCTCATTTTTGTCACCACCCAATGAAACGTGGTCTCAACTCACCATATTTATTGTACAAAATATGTTTTCAAAGAATAATTTGGGTTTTACAAGAAAAATGACTCAAAAGATAAGGACCGGTTATGTAATCAGGCTAATTTTTTCAACCACAGAGCATTTCTGTTTCACTGCTGTTTGTAAAGATGAGCCAGAAAAAGAAATGTGTTTATTAGTGATATTTACGTTACATCTAGAATTACAATACGAGTTGGAGGAGAAATCCAGTGTCTCTTCACGAACACAACCAACTTTCATCATCATCCTTCACAAAAACTCCAGGCACTTCTCTCAAAATCTCTACTCTGCAATAAGTGCATAAAATATAAACTATTGACGATCTTTATTTCACTTCACCGTGTGCACAAACATTACTGTATATGTTCTATAACAGGCAATCACAAGTCCAGCTCCACTTTTGTACAATTCTTTAACAAGATTCACCTCATAAAAACATGTAACTTCACAGTTTTGGCACTCAAAATATGTAAAAGAAAACAACTTCACTCACTTAAATGTACAAATAAAAATGTTAAATAACATCTGAGGCTACATGGCAAGTTTAAGGCAGCAGGTTCACTTCATTATATTCATCCTTTATGTATTTTGACCATCTGTGTAATTATATGTTCTCACAATTTGCATAATCCAGAAGAAATATGTTATAAATGATAGAAATAGTTATTTATAAAATATGGTGACATAAACAGCTCCATTAAAGAACTAAGAACTCTGAGTTTTGGGACTTTTATGCAGAGAAATTCAATCTAGAAATTCTAATATTTATCATCATATACATTTAATAGTCTTCTTCCAGCTTTGAGCTTTGTAGCATTTTGGTCAAGTTTTTACACAGTGACTGTTTTTCCATCTTTTACTGAGTGGTCAATCTGTAAAACGGAGAATTGAAACCGCAACCTATCATTTTATCAAGATACACCAGTGACTGTTGACTCAAACTTGGAAAAAAAATAAAATAAAATAAAGCCTTTCCTTTAACTTAAATAATAGGTTCAGTTTTGTTCTCTTACAACAATAGTCAGGTTACCATGCACATTTACATTCCTCTAACTGTTCTCTGAAGAAATTCAGTTGTTTTAATTTGCCCTTTTTGCGCTGCAGAGAAGAGCATCAAGCAAAACTGGGTAAAACATGGTCACTTTGGAGGAACTTCTGAAGTCAAAAATGAACTTCAGCAGCAGGTATGAATTCATTTTAACAGGATCAAGATCAATGGCATCACTGACACAAACTGTGTATTCTGCAGGTATGAACCAGAGGAATAAACACTCTTGGCCCTGATGAAGACAAATGCACTGATGAAGGTGTTCATTTTAGTATCAGAGTGCCTCGTACTTGTTTCTAACTATTGCATTTTACTTTATTTCAACTTTTTGAACATTGTTTATTTGCAACAGTTTCTTTTGTCTTTTTGTTTTTCATGCATCCCACTCCTGTCTGTAATGAGCACCAGATTCCTTTAAACACATTTAAATTTTGTGTTTTTTGACCCAATAAACTGCCAGTGTCTTAATTAGAGGTAGACCCATATATTGATTTTTTTCAATATCGGCCACTGGCCTTAATTTTTTTTTTAAAAAGCAGATATTTGATCAGTAGTAAAAATGTTATAAGATATTCGATCAGGCACCTGTGTGGGCAGCACCTGAAGTTCAATAAATGTTAAAAGAATCATATGTGTACATGTATTAATAATTGCTTTTCTTATTGCTGCATAAAGATCATAATTATATGAGTGTTTCAATTGTATTTTACAGTCAATATGCTTTAAAAAAAATATCGGTCATCAGCTGACCACATTTTTAAAAATCGGCCTCAGAAAACCCATATCGGTCGACCTCTAGTTTTAATTACTTCAGTTCAGTACTCCCAACTACATTGAACGCAAAGTAAAAAAGTAGAAAAACCTGCATGAAAAGTTGATAATCACATGCTTATTGCCATGTTCATACCTGCATAACTATATTCTGTATGTGAAACTGTAAAACTAGAATTCAGTAAGTATTTCCGAACAAAACCAAAGGGGTGCTGTTCCATGGCAAACAAAGGGGATAAATGATAAGATGGATTCATTCACAGCTGATTCATCGACTCAAGTCAAAACAAAGAAACGTCCTAAACTTCCTCAGCCGACAGTGGAGGAGTCCCGAACTATTAAGTCCGATGTGGAACAGCAGCAGCGTCTGTCTGGTATCCTGCTACAGTTTCCTCATTTCTTTTAGTTGAGCTTCAATATACATTTTTTTTTCATTTTGATGTTTTCACGCACATCACGGCATAATGTAACCGTATACGGACACCATTATTTAATCTAACACTCACCTTCGATCATACATTTAATCATCTTAATACCTAATCCAACAAGAGTCCTGCTCCTGCTGTGGTTTCTCTAATCCAGCTGTTTATCACCGTAGGATACACCTGTGTTTCCTCGCTCATATGTCCTCGTCCGTCCTTAGACGTCCTTCCTTCAGATACGTATGAAATATCCTCCAAGATGACTCCCTGTTATTCATTTCCAGATGAAGCTTAAAACAGAGAAATGAGTGGCGCCAACGCACTGAGAAATATTTGCTGGAGCTGAAAGGTCTCCAAAAAGTTGCCAAAAAATTTGACAAAATTAGCAGTAAAATTTCAAAATCAGTCCTGACTATTGTTTAAACAGAGACTTATAAATAGTGAACCTGTAAAACCCAATAAAATGCTGACACAGCAGTGCATCCATCCAACCTACCAGTGTCTGTAAAACCAGTGGTTTTACTTTTCTGTACAGACCAAACTGGACTACAAAGTCAAAGGTTAAAGGTCAGTGTTTGTTAGTAGAAGTTTTTCTTTGCTGTTGCAGCGACATCTATGGACACTCACTATTTTCAGTCTGCATAAAAAAGAATTGAGTTTGTTACAGCGTTGACGTTTCTTCTGCCGTCTGACCTTCACGTCCACTTCATCCTCACAGGTCAGAGGCCAGCTACTGTTTACTACTATGACGTCTCTATGGTAACCAGGCGGGGTCAGAGTTCAGCTGCAGACGTTGCCTCAGTCGTCGTCTCCACCACAGAGTTGTCTGCTCGCTCCGCCGCTCCCCAACAGGAAGTCTATGTAAGTGCAGGGTTTTCTTTGCTCCCTGATTGGCTTTGGCATCAGGTTCCTGTCTTCTGATTGGCCAGCCAGCAGGGCACCTCTCCACACCTAGACAACAAACAAAAAATATCACATCAATCTCACTTAATGTCATACAAAGTGATGATTTTTTTTATTTTTTTACTTCCAATTTATCACATCAATTTACTTTAACCTGGATCTTTAGTTATGAAAAATAAAGTTTGGACGTTTGAAATGTTATTTTATTTTTTCAAAAAGTATTTTTCAATGGTTCAAAAGTGTTCTGAAATGCCCTCTGAAGACAGTGAACACATTACGACACACACAGTTTCAGTGCACTTTTTTCACAGATTTATTGATTGTCCTTCAGAGATTATGGGGATAGTTCAGATTTTTTTTAAAGTGAGGTTGTATGAGGTAATGTCTTCAAAGTCTGCATTCACAAAAACCGTCATTGTGCCTCACAGGATACAGGAATACGATCCGTTTCTGCCTTGATCGGTTCTTTTTAACTGATAACTTTTGTTATGATTTGGCACTTTATAAATAAAATTTGATTGATTGATTTTTTTGTTATTGCGTGACTTTGGAGTTTTCAAACAAAAGATCTGGTGTACTCTACTCAGATGTACACAGAGTGTGAAGGGCACTGATCAAAAATGATGAGTTCCTTCTCAGGAGGCTCAGACCTTTCTGTTTTGTCTTTTTTTCTCTAGTTTCCACAATAATAATAACAGAAATATCAGAATACAAAACAGAGAGCAGAGCTGTTCACTGATAGAAAAAAGAATGAAAATGGACACATTTTTGAGACAGATATAAATACTTTACACGTTGTTTAAAAGATTATTTCAGATATCCAAATACTTAAATCCATTTCAGCCAAATACTTACTTTCTAAATTTCATTTTTTCTTTTCTAATTTCTAATGTTTATTCCCTCTTTAATCAGGTTGCAACTCCAGCTAACAAAAACCTAAAATTAACATTAATGTTCTGTAAAAATTCTTTGCTTTAAAGAGTAAAACAGATTTAGTTTATTGTTTAAGTATTCTTCGTTTAATCTCTTTGCAGTAAATCTGCATTAATTTTGCATACACACACACACACACACACACACATATATAAATATATGATTATTTTTTGCATATTGCACTTATTGTGCATATTCATAGTCTGTATATACTGTAAATACTATATTATACATCATTCTTTCTATGTACATATTAATATATCTCTCTTTTTCAGTTGCATTGATAATTTCTTTCCTGCTACTTTTTATTCTACTTGAATGGAGCGACTGTAACACCAAATAATTTCCCCAGGGATTAATAAAGTATTCTGATTCTGATCCAATACCCAGAGTTGATTCCACCTCTGTATATTTATCATAATCTTTGCACTCCTGGTGAATGCAACCAGCAGTCATTGCCTTGTACTTGTGACATGTGCAATGACAGTAAAGTTGAATCTAATGTAATCTATTTATGATTGGTGTCTGGTAAACGTCTTCAGTCGGTGACCATGTAGATATCTTACCATTCTTAACCCATAAAGACCAGGTGCTATTTTTGTGTCAGTTCCCAAGTGAATTTTTCTCTCTAGTTACCCTTTCTTAAGTGATTTATCATCCTGTATTGTAATATTATCCTCTGTATTTTGCATTTTCACTGTAAATCCTGTATTTCCCTATATTTAATTTCATATATTTAATGTAGATGTTCATGAAAACTCAGATTTAAATCAAAGGTTATTATATGAAAACAGAAAACTGAAGAACAAGTGACTTTTCCAGCAAATACATCAATAACTGTAGTAGTTGAAGTGTTGTGGTGGATGTTTACCTCTCTCTCAGTGTTGGCTGGCTGCTCAGGAAGCTGAGCTGCTGCTCCAGTCGACAAACTCTGAAGGCCAGGTAACAGGACGACAGGACTAGCAGGAAGACGCTGAGACAGACACACAGATGGAGACTCGGACTTAAAGTGAGTGAAACGAGCCTCCTGCTGCACTGGACATTCTGTATCATACTAAACACTCACCAACAGGTGTCAGCGCAGTTAAATATTTAAGACATTTGGGACAAATTCAGGACCGTTCTGAACACCAGTGTCACTCTGACTGTGCTGCTGCTGCAGCTGGAGTCTCCTAAATGCTCTGTATTTCTACATGTTCTAGGATAATAAATGTGACAGATGTGTTCAAGATGTTTTGAACAGTGATATCATACTCCGCTATTGCTTCATTATGTCAAGTTTTAAAAGTGACTTCAGTTTTATTTACAACTTGTTGCAGCTTCCCTATTGTAGCCAAAAGGAAAGTTATGACAGAGCATTAAAATATATATTAATATAACCTTAAATGTTTAGTCTGATCTTATTATTTATTGAAAGGAGAAAAATGACAACAGGATGCTTTATATAATTTTTAAATCATTATTTATAGTGAACTTTCAATGGGAGAAGGCTCTGTGATGCTGCATTTTTTTTACATTTATTTTGTATTGTATGTCATATTCTGAATAATACTGAACATTAGTATATGCAAACATTCTGACTTATTTCACTGTACACAAGGCATATAAAGAACAAATGCTTTAAGGACTCAATATTTAGTATTTTTCTGTTTTTCTCCATGTTTTGTAAAAGTGTATTTGGTTGTATTCTGGACTTACAGCAGGATGAAGAGTTTCAGTAGTTGGTACTCCATGTGACCCAGTTCAGGTACTGGTTCTGTCAGCAGGATCTTCTCTGTTTCCAGACTACTGTCTACATAAAAACACAGAAAATCCCAGCTGAGTGTCCATGAGAAGCGGCTTCACTGACTGGCTTTTGATTGACAGGTGTGTGGACCTACCTGTGAGCGTGTGCGCACTGAACGGTGTGTCAGTGGCGAGGCTGGGGGCAGAGTTTCCCAGCAGGTCTGGAAGAGACGAGGAAACGGCGGGGAGGGACGGCTTCCTCCTCCACTTCAGCACCTCTGGATACTCATCCTGTACATCAGACGAAGAGACGGAACGTGAGAACGACTTCTGCGCTTCATCAGCTTTTAATCCAAATAAATGAGAAACTTCTAGTTCATTAATTGTGCAGCTCTGACTCAGGGATTACTGTGGAACTGCCTCCTACTATCTGTCTGACCTGTGGAATTTTCTGGCTGAAAACCCGTCATGTTGAAGGGGAGACGTTTGTACAGAGCACCACTGTGATGTGTTTCATATTGTAATTCATTCTTGTTTATTTCTTTGTGTCGATATTTTGTGTGTGCTGCATTTTATAACTGAGTGTTTAAAACATGATCTATAAATAAAGGTACATTTTGTATAAATGAATACATCCACCCTTAGATGCCTTTAGTGCATTTGTTTCTGTTTTTCTAGTTTTATATTCCACTGCTGGAGGCTTTTGGTTACCATCTGGAGGTCTTGGAAACAACAAGAAATGCCTTTGTGAGCACTTACGAATGCCTTTTTAAAAACATCTCTGAAAACCAGACGAAAATAACAACCACCTACTAAAACCTGAAATAATGAAGGCTCCGTTATTAATGCCATAGCAACTACATGGAACACACAAACCAAAACTTGTCCACAACGAATATTTTCAGAGCACATAGTACAGCCTTAGCACTTCACCGGAGACAGTTACCCCCTTGAACCCCCTTGAAGAAAAACCTTAAGAAGCACGTATTAATGTATTACCAGTTAACTGAAACTGCTTTGAAACAAATGAAGCCCAAAGTGACCATTTTCCGAGCAGACTGCATATAGTCTCACTGCTTCAACATTAGATGCTTTTGGTAAACACTGATTAAATCTTAAAATCCCTGAAACACCTCCTGGGAATTAGACGCATGTACCACGTCCAAAACGGAATGAATTACTGAAGCTCAAATCCAGCATTTTTCACAAGTCAAGTGTAGCAACTGGATTAAGGTGGAAATGTCACATCATGGACCCCAGGGCCTCAGTATATCTGTAGGTCTAACAGATCTGTTGTCTCGTTTTCTTGATACAATGAAATAAATAACCCTATTCCCACAAGAAAAATGCAAAAACAGCATTAACAATAACTGCAAGTACAGGCTGTTCTCAGACAATAACAAAAAAAGGAGGGAAATCCCTGTCTCCTTATGGTGACATGCAGCGTTTGTGTCACATTATGGCTTTAAATGCAGGATTTTAACACTGTACAAGGTACTGAGCTCATTATCAAAGTACAAAATGCACCAAAGTATTGAAATGTGTCAGGTATAGAATTATATAGCTTAAATTATTACACTGATCTTATATCACACCCTATATACAAAATATAATGAATGAGGAAAAATCAAGTTTGTGCTGGCATGGTTGTGAGGCAGAAGGCACACTAATGCTGTGCCAATGTCTAGCTGTGATGTTATTTTGGAGCGCTGTTGTTGAAAAATGATCTTTTCTGTTTGATATGCTGATATCAGCATGCCCAGTGGAATACCAACTGGGAATAAGAAGCCAAAATGTAAAATCAAATATAATGGACAAAATACTGTCACTGGGATTCCTATCAGCAAAGCACTTTATAATGATAAACAGGAAGGAACGCAAACACAACTGTTTGAGTAATGACAATTGGTACTGGGACTTTCTGGACCTCCTTTCTACGGAATAGGCCTCACAATTTTTGGACTCTCCCAGTGAATTTAAAACACCAGGGCCACTGTCAAATCTTGTTTGCTTAAAAAAAATTATATTGATTTGATGGTCCTGTACTTTTTTGTGTTACAAATTGTATGAATGTAAGCTCTGTAACCCCCCCCCACACACCACCACCGCCCCCATTCCATTGTATTTTATGTCTGTACGAAAAAAAAGTACGAGGGGGGCTGAAAAGTTCATGGGCCTGACTAAGAAGGAGTAATTCCACAGCAGTGAAACTTGGCAGACATTAAATTCAGCCTTTCCTGATACTAACTGCATGGTCTCCTTCCTGATAAACCCACAATGGATAAATAATTTAGGACTTTGAAAAGTAGTACTAGAGACATTTCAGCCCACCCTTGTCCCCCCTACCCCTCTTGCATTCAGCTGCCCACTTGTGCACAGTTGATAAAGCTGCAGCATCATCCTCTATAGCAACCATGTCAGCATGAATGTCCCTGGGGGCTAACCCCTTTTTCTGCAGACATTTGATAACACCATGGTGCCACGGGCGGTTCACGAAATGTCTCAAAGTCCTATATTATTTATCCAATGTGGGTTTATCTGGAAGGAAACCATGCAGTTAGTATCAGGAAAGGTTGCATTTAATGTATGCCAAGTTTCACTGCTGTGGAATAACTCCTTCTTAGTCAGCCTATGGACTTTTCAGCCCCCTTCATATTTCAGACAGAACCTGAAGGTAGCACGAGAAAAGCCTCTTATCCAGAAACCATGTTGCGGTCCCAGAAGGTCAGTGCAGGACCAAACAACAGCTCCTGGTATTCACTAAGCCTGTTTTTATTGACAGGTGACTCAAAGCTAACACAGCTGTTTACATCGTCACATTGAACAGAGCTTTCTGTTTCTGCAAAAGCGTTTTAAATCCTGTTTTTATGTCTCACGTCTGATGTTTCATGCTTCAGTCAGTTTATGAACACGAATTACAGGTGGGTAGGAAATGGTTTTTTATTTCAAAAGATAACAAATGATTATCTAAGTCATCACTAAACGTCTGGTCAGATTCTTACTCTGGTTTGTATCTAATTAATATTTTCATCAAAATCCGATTTGCTGCTTGTTTCTTTTATTTATTAATAATTTATTAACTTATTATCAGTTAATGGTAATGAATGAAATTGTCAAAAGCACAAATACTTCATCAACTATTAAACACTGAGAAAAAAAGATAATAGTTTTTGTGTTAGAAATTCAAGAAAATTCTAATGATACCCAGTCCTGATACAGATGAAGCTCACTGATTACTAGAACTGTCATCCTGAACTGGACCAGGCTAATTAAAAAAACATTACATATGTACCCCTCTGCTCACAAGTACAAATCTTTTAGGCTTGTTGACATAAGTGTTAAATGTATGTAAATGCAGTTTGATATGAGTGTAAAGTAAACGTCACCATAGACAGAGAGCTGGGCTCCTCCAGGTATTGCTTCAGACTCAGACTTTTCCCATTCACCTGAAAGAAAACAAAAAAGAAAGAGCAGCTCAAAAAAAAAAGCCAAACATTTGATGATTTTGGAATAATGGTGATACTAAATAGGAATTTTAACCACTGGAATCAGACACATCACATCGAAGAATGACTGTATATTTTGCATTAGGATGTAATGAAGATGTCAAAAATACTCAAAGGTTAAGACGGTGACAGAGAAACTACTATCATGCTCAAAATGTCACACAAGTAAAATAAGTCCCTAAAATAGCATGAAATTATCATCATAATCATGATCTTGCCACATTTCTTTTACTTCTGGCTCCGCTCACCCTGTTCTCTAAGAACAACTTCTGAAAATACCAGCATATAAAAAAGGACTGACTATAACACTGTCAGGAGTTTAACTCAACCTGAACAATATGACAGTTCAAACCTGCAGGTGAGTGCAGATCCTCCGGAGGACGTCGTAGACACTGTCTCTGGACAGCAGAGACACAAACACATACTGCCGAGAGAAAACAGGAAGGCTGGAATTAGATGTTGATTTATCAGAGTGAAATCCTCAAATAACACATCAACAATGGCTTATTTGAATTCATCTCTTTGCTTTAAACAAAATACCAGATATTAAAGGGGACGTATTATATCCAGGGTGCTTGCTCTTTATCCAAATAAAAATTCCAGACTTTTTCAAAACTGCTATTTTTTCCCCAAGACCTTGAGTTTATGTACTTTTATACTTGCGTGCCTATTTTTTGGTTGAGATTGTACCTGTTGTGTGTAGTAAAAAAGTTCATTTTAATAAATGTATAAATTAATGAACGCACAATTCAGTAAATTATTGACAGAAATGTTTTCAAAACATATGAAAATCAAAAAAGTGCATGAATATCACACAAACAACTTTTACTAGAATCGTTCCAGTACCAACCGGTTAGTGAAATCATATCATGATTTATGTCTTCCTCATGTATTTCTTATCTTACAAGATTATGTGCCTTTGCGGATACTCTAAAATTCAAGCATAAGAGAAACTGTTTTCCATACTTTATTAAGACTTTTAAGACCTGTGCAAGCACAATGTACATTCATTTTAACAAGGTTGCGTAAGTCTCACATGTCAAGTGTTTCAGCTCAATTTCAGCTGAAAAAACCTCCCAGATTGGTCATTACATCATGCATCATACGCCCAAACAGGCTGTTTCAGTGTCTTTTGAGATAAATACAAATGAGCTTCTGCCCACGCTCCTTCGTCAGTGCCATGAACGTGATCATGTAGAAAACGCTGTCCAATCCTGATATCCTGGATGTCAGGGTGGTTCCGGTAAATCTGGAGGACTGACTGAAAGTATCAACTGTATAGTGGTAATATCACATACAAACAGGCCCAGTTATTTGAAAAGGGGCTGAGTGTATTTCTTTTAGCAAAAAAAAAAAAGAAACCCTCTTCTTCACTATCTGTCCCCTTGAACATTTTAAACTTTTATATTAACCCATAAAAACCCAAATATTCACTGTCGACCAAAACCATCGACTGATCTAAACTGGTTAATACCTGTTCATCCACTAATTCTATACATTCATGAAAATAACTGGTGTAAAATGCAGTTTTTCATCTTTTCATGGTCATCAGATATGACCCATTTGAACATTCAGAGGCTCCGTAGTTACTGTGGAAACACCGTCATCTTCTCCAACATTGATTCACCATTAAAACCCGTGGAGTTTAATAAATGACAGCAGATGGACACACTGGGTTTATGTTCAGTTAATGACAGATTTGCTGAAAAAGTCACTTTTTCTTCAGTTTTCTGTTTTTGATATAATAACCCTAAACTTTACTCTGAGCTTGTATGAACATCTACATGATAAGTAAATTAAATGTAGGGAAACACCTGATTTTCACTGAAAAAGCACAGTATTACAATAAATGGTGGTAAATCACTTAAGGAAGGCTATATATAGAGAAAAATTCATTTGGGAACTGACACAAAAGTAACACTGGGTTATTAAGGGTTAACTTAAGACCCAGCAATACATGTTTGTCCTCTGTCAAAGTGCCAAAACCTTGACTTCTTTAGGTCTCAGGAGGTTAATGGCCTTATAAGGACATTAAGGAGGCATTCTTTCATAATAAAGCATGTGTTTCCACTGTACGTTTTACCATATGAACCACATCTCATACCTTCTGTCCGGTGTCGATGGTGATGGCGAGGCCGTTGGGCACCAGACCTGCCGTTTTATGCTTCTTCACCAGTCGGACCGACACCACTGGAATACAGACCTGAAGGAAGAGTGAACAGGAAGGGTTGAAATATAGATATTTAATATTATGGAGTAAGTCAGAGCAAGCAGAGGGTTAACTACTTTATTTAATTTTAGAACTTCCTGGGGCAGATGGGCCGACCTTTCACCTGGACTCTGAACACTCAAACTAGATAAACAAATGTCCCTAGACCAAACACAAACATACAGTACACAAACTCAAAGCAGGCTGAGTCATGGGGGTCATGTTTATATAGATATATTTGTACACAGCTTCAGAAATAATTAACTAAATAGGAACAAGTCAATATTTGTCATAAATGTCTGAGCGAATGTCAGTTCAAATATATAAAAAAAGACACTTAACCCTTGTGCATCCCTTTGATTTACTACTGTCTGGGAACTATAGACCAAAAAAACCTCTACAAATGATCAAACATCAACATCGTTTCAAGTTTTTTCTGCAAAAGTGTCTTCAGTCTTGATTAAACCACAATTTAACCCTTTAAATGTCAGCTTGAATATATAATTTCACTGTTGTTTTCTTTGTGATTTTTCATTGATGGAGTATTATATGATGTGTAGTGTGTGTGTGTGTGTGTGTGTGTGGGGGGGGGGGGGGTCATGACAATGGTATTTTTTATGTGAGATATGTAAGTCAATGTTATTACTAATCTTAGACATGTTCACATCCTGCCAACATGTATTATATGGAAAATATCTCATATTTTGTGCTTTTTTTGAATAAAACAAGGGGTAGTTTCCTGTATTCAAACTGGCATTTAAAGGGTTACAATCCTGAACATTTGGTAGTTTTGAGCTGAGCTGAAGTGGTTAAAGAGATTTATGCAGGAATAAAGCCAAAAAAATACTGATATATGATGATTTAATAAAATTTTTGTGTGCACATTTGTGCTTCGAGGGTCCCCAGAGGCTGCTAAAGTGTCTGAGGTGTGTAATAGACATGTGTGAATAACTGCCATTAGATTCAATCTTGACTCTTAAAAAAATCTATTTAAAAAGAAACATTTCTGCAGAAATTCATGCGGTAAGCTTTAACACAACCATAATGATCAGCAAATCAACAAAGAAAAAGACAAAGCTGTACAAAAATGGCCTCACGGTTTGGAAAAGGATAAGCTTTCTTCCATTTCTGACACAAAAATACATTTTCTCAGTAATAAATGATCTCATATTCCAAAACAATGCAGAAATATCCACTCTTCCAAGAACAGACAGTAAGCAAGTCCAATTGAAGGGATGTTACATTGAATTTCCACAGAAAATCCAACCATTATTTCCTAAGCTGTATGCCCTGGTCATTCACCTTGTAATGGACACGCGGTGCTGACAGATCAATGCTGAAATCAATGATTCAGTCTGTAAACAAACTATACTTCCATGTCCGTTGGCCAACATGGAGTTTCTACAGCATCAAAAGCTTTCCATCTTCTTCTTGACCTTCTTCTTACCCCATGTGTAATAATGTAATGTGTTAATATGAGCTGTTACAAGTTTCATTTTCATCTTCCGTTTGGGTTGTTTGGCTGATACCGTATCCCATTCCAACACCAGTGTTTAATTAATAGGCAACATAACCCTCAGGGACACTTCCTTTATGTGTGATGCAGTAAAAGGCTGCTTTAAATACTGCTAACTACTATCTTTATAAACAAATACAGTATACTGAATACACAATGTACAAATACAACAGAATATGATGAAATATTTATTTCTGAAACAATCGACAATCAGGCACCAGCATCTTGGTAAATGTTATTATTGAACAGATGGAACAATACCTTATCCAACTGTGTGGGACGATATTGAACAAATTTCAGTATCGGCATCATATCATTGCATCCCTGAGTTTTATCTCACAGGACATGGGAAATGCTGGTTTACTGCCTTAATTACACTTTTTGAGTCTTCAGTGCCCTGTCAGAAAGGCCAAGGTAAATAAAATATGACATCTAAATAAACTTGAGCTTATTTTGCTCCGTTGCTCCAAACAAACCCAACTTAGAAATATAAAATAACCCTTTAAATGTTTGCTAATTAGACAGACTTTAAGGTTTTTCCAGCGAGAATAAAAGCTGACTGTGCGTGCTCACCTTGATGTCTTTTCCAAACAGGTTTGCGTAGAAACACAGCCAGTTCCTGGAGATGTAGAGTCGTCCCTGCAGCAGGATGTCCCTGAGTAACGCACAGGAGTACACTGCAGACAAAAACACAGCAGGTTAGCACTGGGTAGCTGCAGGGTTAGGACGCGTTAAGACTCATTTTAAGGCAACTTTGGTTAAATGTCGGACCTCATATTCATAAATATAACAGTAAAATGGGCCTCATGGGTTTTCCTTGAATCAGTCTGAACCTTGTTTCAGTCCAGTTAGCATTACATTTCCACTTGTCCATGACTAATGTTTCTGCTACTGACGTTCAAGCGGCTAAAGCTCATACCTGAACCCTCCACCATGAATGATTGTTGGTGGCTCCGCTCATTCAGATCTGTGTTACCATAAAATGCTAAATCACATATTTTATAAAATATTTACAAGGATTTCCAAAGCAAATATAGCAATTTTTTGTCCCAATTTAAGGATTAATTATCAGTTTTAATGAAATATGGCCATCATTTAGGACAGTCACATTCAAGGCTTTTTAACCCATAAAATCCCACACAGGCACTGACGATCAAAATCATCTGCTCATCTAAAATGTTTAATAACTTCTGAACCACTAAACATATCAATCCATGCAAAGAGCTGGTGTAAAATGCAGTTTGTCATCTTTTCATTGTCATCAGATATGACCCATGTAGATGTTCAGAGGCTCCGTAGTTACTGTGGAAACACCATCATCTTGTACAACATTGATTCACCAGAAAAACCCATGGAATTGGATCAATGACAGTGGCTGGACACACTTGGTTTATGTTCAGTAAATGATATATTTTTCACTTTTCTCCAGTTTTTTCTGTTTTTAATATAATAACCCTCAACTATACATTGAGCTTTAATGAATATCTACATGATCAGGAAATTAAATACAGGAAAATACCAAATTTTAACTGAAAAAAGCTCAAAATAAAGAGTATAATATTAGAGTAAATGGTGATAAATCACTTAAATAGTTTAAATATAGAGAAAAATTAATTTTGGGACTGCCACAAAAGTAGTAGTGGGTCTTTATGGGTTAATATCAATACTTTTAGTTTAACCTCTTGAGACCCAGCAATGCATGTTTGTCCTCTGAAGGGGGCAAAGGTTTCATAGCTTTATTTGAACAAAAAGTCTGTCCACTTCAAAGAAAAAAATTTATCTGAAAAAAAATGCCAAAACCTTAATTTTTTATGTCTCAGGAGGTTAATGGTCTTATAAGGACATTAATTCTTCATAATAAAACTTGGTGAACACGGAAACACCGTCTTGTTCGACAACACTGATTCACCAGTAAAACCCATGGAGTTTGATCAATGATAGTAGTAGATGGAAACACTTGTTTTTAGTTCAGTTATTGATATCTATGATGAAAAAGTCCCTTTTTCTTAAGTTTTCTCTGTTTCTGATATAATAATCCTCAACTTTAATCTGAGCTTTTATAAACATCTACATGATCAGTCAATTAAATACAGGAAAATATATGATTTTCACTGAAAAAATGCAAAATACAGAGGATAATATTTTAATAAATTGTGATAAATCACTTCAGAAAGGTTAGAAAGGTTAAGGTTAAGAGACATAAGAAAGGTTATCTAGAGAAAAATTCATTTGGGAACTGCCACAAAAGTAGAACTGGGTCTTTATGGGTTAAGGACACAGGAGGTGATCTGTGTCCACATGTGAAACAAGGTAGTCAAATACTACTTTTAAACATTTGTGCTAAGTTCTGTGGGACACGAACAAATATTTAAAAAGGTACAAAGTCAGTCGAGGTGAGACGTGTCCATACCTTTCATCAGGATCTCTTCTTTAGGAACTGTCTGGAACAGTTTGTGGTACTGGGAGTTGTATTTGCTGACAGTCTTTAAAAACAACGGGAGAAAGTATTATGTCAGAGTATTATCCCAAACATAAAAATGTAGCACAATAAGATCAAAATCAGTCTGCACTTTGTCTATCTGATGAATGGAAATCTAACATTAATTTCTGCTCCAGAAATATAAACAAATAAATCTGATCCTCACTGATAAGCTTCAAACTTGACTATCGATTGTTGTCTACTGTTAGTTTTTACAGCAGTGTTATTTTGTTATAGCCAAAACAAGGCTGAATTTCCAACAAAACAAGCTGCATAATATCGAATGAAAACAATGAGGTAATGTGATTAAACAGTTCTTAGAGCTGAAGGGAATTGTGCCGTGCAATGATTTATTTTTGTGTCATGCACACAAAGCGTCTAGTCCTCAGACATCAAAAGTAGAACAGCATTAGACAGACGTTTCATTAGATTTCACTCCGCGATAAGATTACTGGATATTTCACAGCTCAATTCTGAACGGAATAATCTGCTGCGAAAAGGGTTCCTTTATGAAGCCCTGATATTTTTGTGACTTATATGTACAATGTTTTAGACAAAGCAGTTGAGAGAAAACATTATGCTTTATATTTTGCTACCTTTCTGTGCTTTTTGATGGTAGGTTATTCAGGGAAAAAATAATTTGATAACATCATCTTATAGAAAATGTGGTGGAATATTAAAATTTCCCCCCATAATTCCAGTACTTTCCCTGCTACATCAATTAACACTGTTAACCCTTTAACCCCTGAGACATTAATCCAGGTAAAAGTGCTGCTGTGAATTGTCGTCTGTTTCAGGGTCATAAAAGCTGCTGTGAGTTTGTGCTTGTGTTCTTTTTCTTGACTGGTTTTGTTTTACTGTGTGTTTTAGGTCAAAACAAGGTGGAATAACAGAAAAAAAAAACAAAGAGAGGAAAATAAGTTTTACAGGTTTTTACTAAATAAGACACTCAGAATGTACGTCAGTAAGAGATTTAGGAGGTTGAACGTGAACTGTGAAGTGGAACAAACTGAACAACAACTGTTTGAATTTTGTTCCAGTAGTTTTTGTTTTGGGCTCTTTTTTCCTAAATCAGTCCAGCTGTTTTTTGGCACCTGGTTGAACTCCAAAAAGCAGTTACACGGTCAAAACTCGGTAAAAACACAGTAAAAAAAAAAAAAAAAAAAAAAAGGAAAAACATGACAACACTGTACCCAACAGTAAAAACAAAAAACAAGGAAAATGTTTTAATAAAGGCAAAACTGTCTATTTATATAGCGAGTCGGTCTCACTCATTGTTCTGTGTTTTGCCCCCATTACACAGGCAATGGGGGTGCACTGAGCATGCTCAGACCTCAGATCTATCAAGATCTATTCTATCAGCACGTTTATGGTTGAATTTTTAAGAATATTTAAAATAAATCACACATTCAGATCGCTCTCCACATACACGTCTGGGGGTAAAGGCTTAACACATTTCCCATTTCATGTACCTTAATGTCATGTGTGATATTGTTTATTCATGTCTGATGTTAATGGTTCGGAAGCTGATGGATTATCTTGTGGAAAGTACATGTGCGAGATATTTCACAATAATATATTGCACTGTTTTGGATTTTTGCACTTGTTTCAGTTTGGAAGATGCTTGTATGATCTCCTTGTTTTTACAGTGACAATAAAGTACTGAATGAATTGAATGAATGAACAGAAAAATCCACAAATTCTATCATTAATGTATGGAAAATCTAAATTATGTTCATTATTTCATTCAAAATAATCTGACACTTCCACACCTCAGATTAATATAATAGTGAATAAAATCAGAAATGTTTTGTTAATTTGGTAAAATAACTGATCCAAATCTACAGACAAATGGGCTCTTCATCTTACTTCAGTTTAGATTAAAAACAAAACTGAAATGCAATTTTATGATTTATTGGGCTAAAATACTGTTTTGCCTGCTGATGATCTGGTTTGGAGTTCCGTCGTCCAAACACCACCTCCCTCCCTTTATACACCTGTGTCTGTGTTTTTCTACGAGCCAGACGGTGACTTCCTGACTTCCTGTTCCCGTCTGAAACAACAAAGACTAAAACAACAGAAAACAGCAGCAGCAGCAGCAGCAGCTCAGTGCCTGAAGCTCCTGATAATGGTCTAAATATTGGGTCAAACTAACAGCTTTGAAAATTAACTTTACTTGTGATTCACCATCTACAGCAGAGGTGTCAAACTCATTTTAGTTCGGGGGCCACATCCTCCCAATATGATCTGAAGGGGGCCGGACCAGTAAAATAATAACATAATAATATAATAATATATAAATAATGACAACTCCAAACTTTTCTCTATGTTTTAGAGAGAAAAAAGTAAAATTATACTACAAACAATCCTTTAACATGAACAACCATGAAAAAAACGTAAATGTTTTAAGAAAAATAAATGCAATTTTACCAATATTTTGTCTCATCTTCTCATTTACTCATGTACATTACAGCTTACACATCACAGTGGATCTACAAATACACAAAACATTTTAAAACAGGCAGAATATTGGTCAAATTGCACTTATTTTTCTTAAGACATTTCATGTTGTTCCCATTTGTTCAAATTATTCACATTTTTGGTGAAAGGATAGTTTGTAAATGTAAAAATGTTTATGTAATTTTACTTTTTATACTAAAAGAGAAAAATCTGGAGTTGTCATTATTTACAGGTTATTATGATGGTATTTTACTGGTCTAATGCACTTGAGATCATATTGGTCTGTATGTGGAACTTGAACTAAAATGACTGTTACTGTCTCCAGTGTAATTTTTGCATTTCACAAAATTTATCCCACAGGCCAGATTGGACCCTTTGGGGCACTGGTTTTGGACAGTGGGCTGTATGTTTGGCACCTGTGATCTACAGTGGTCAACATTTTATCACCTCTGATACTAAACCTGTAACTAATTTTCCATCTGTGTGTTACATTCATTTGTCAAACTACAAATAGCATTACCAGTTTTTGTAGAAGGGTGTCAAAATGATGACAAAGTATTAATTATTACATAGAAGTGGCGTTAAAAATCAGCGGCCTTGTTCATGACAAACCAGAGTCACAATGTAAATATTTAGTAAAGATGGAAGATAAAGAGGGTAACTGGAGTGGAAGTTAAAGACTAATAAAAATACTGTGACCTCTCAAAGTTCAGTGTTATGTCATGTCATAGTTCACATAAATACAGTCTAATACTCGGAGTCAGTCAATGAGGACTTGGACCTTATTTGATACCAGTTTTTGAGGTTTTAATGTGTGACAGTCCACTTAAATTTCGACCCTTCTATTACACACACACACACACACACACGCCTGGATGTGTTCCCATGGAGATGAGACAGATGCCGGAAACGTCTGCTGAGACTTAAAAAAGGTTTCAAAAGGACTCCCGCTGGTCTCCCGTCATCTCTGGACTGAAAACAACCATAGAGCTGAGTGTGTGTGGGGTGGGGGATGGGGGGGGGGTCAGTAGTGTTGACATATCAGCATTTTCAGGTCACTTCACATTGTCGGGTGTTTCGTGACTTACAGATCCTCTGTAGCATTTCTTCACATCTTCGTAGGACAGGTCATCGATCAGCTGCAGCCTGCAGGATACAGCACATGGAGTCAGATTTCACAGATCCTGCACAGATCTGGGTCCAGATGTTAAACACCAACAGAGCCGTGATGATTATAGTGGGGTATCATGAACTGGAACCACTAGTGTTGTGGTGTCTCTGGTCTCTCAGCAGCAGGAGGCTCATCTGGACGTTGACCTGTGGACCTCCACAGTGGCTACATTCATGCTGCAGGATAAAATCCCTCTATTATCATTTCACTCATATGTGACACAAATCTGTGTTTTCACAACAGTGTTAACAGCACCCTGATCTGATCCAGTTCCATTAATGATCCTGAATCATATATACAGGGTGTCCAAAAAGTCTCTTTACAATTTAAATAAATGATTACAAAGGCAGATGATGAGATGTTCATCAGATTTGTTCTTTGTACTACTTTTTAGTCACATTGTGGGATCATGTGCAAGCGAATCATTGGTCCATTTTTCTTCAATGACAGATCAATACTGCAAATGTTGACCTTTGACCTTTTGACTGAATATTGTGTCACCACAACTGGTGCACCACCACATTGGGTTCTGCATGTTAGTGGGTTCCTAAATCACACATTTCCAGACCGGTGGATTGGAAGGGATGGTCCAATTCCCTGGACACCTCCTTCACCAGATATCACTGCCCTGGA
>JAPQRP010000025.1:22094344-22105729 GCA_037367295.1 Apogon hyalosoma
GGCGGGGCCAATACAGAGGATGAAGAACTAGGGTATGTAAACTTATGATCAGGGTCATTTGGATAGTTTCTGTTGTATGATTTAAAAAGAACAAACATTTGTTTGATAATAAATGGCTTCACCAAACCACTAGCCACAAGTGAAAGAAAAGCTTTTGTATTATCATTCATATTCTCTGAAAAATGGCCAATCACAAATTCTGCTAGGGTATGTAAACTTATGAGCACAGCTGTAACAAGGAAAAGTAACAACAAACTAAAAATGGTTAAAACCACTGGATTATTCAAAGTGTAAACCAGCATATTTTAAGTAAGACTTAAAATGTATAAATAAAAAACCTGAAATAAGAGTAGACTAACATACTTTTACATAACTGTAGCAGCTCAGTAACAGTCTTTAGTATTTTCCCATTTTTAATTGCCGCTCATTAGTATTTTGCATTCTTGCTACATTTCAATGAGCATTTTACTTCAATGTGAGATTAAATTAAAGGTTTAATCAAAATTCTTACATCACATGAAATGAATATAATGCATAAAGAGAACGGATCCGATTGCATTCTGTAGGTACATAAAACACTGATTTAGATGAGAAGCTTCTGTACATGGAGCTCAGTAAGATGACAGAGGCTTTTAGGGAATAAATGACACGCTGAATTCAGGCGCTGTTCCACCAGCTACAGGTTTAATATCAGATCAACAACAGTAGAAAAACAGAGGCAGAGGCTACCAGACAAAAAGAAGAGTAGGAAATCCAACAGCATCCAACAGGCTCTTTAAAATAATTCCTCTGTACAGTATTTACACACACACGCATACACACATACACAGAGTACAGTACAGCTACACACTGAGGAGGAGCAGCGGCGCCGCCCGTCTGCCTGTCTGAGGGGCGGAGCTTCCAGTCTGTCAGTCTGAGAACAGAGGTTTTTAAACTCTACCCTCTGATTGGTCCGTCCTCCTCCGTCCACAGTGTTTTTGTTTTCTTGTGAGGCTGAGATAATTCCAGGTGAAGGTGTGACAACATCTGGTGGAGTTCAGAGCTGCGCTGCCGTCTCTGCTTCAGAGAGGTCAGAGGTCACTGCTCCTACAGTCTGGGGTGGTGGGAGTCAGAGCCCACCCTGTGACCCTCCCGTCCTGTCTTTAAAAACAGCTGGACATTGACAGCGAATGCCTCTCGGTGGTGTCAAGCACCGTCCAAACCCGTCCACCTCAAAAACAACAGAGGAGCTCCTCCAAGTGTCACAACAGCACCAGAGACTGGGATTATCTCAAAGTTTCTCTACCTGCCAGGTCCACTTTGTCCTCAGTTAGAGAGAAACTGAAACCTCCGCTGCCTGCCTGAGCATCTGGAACCAGCAGGACCAGTAGAACCAGTGAGAACAGGTCTTTAAGCCTCCTAAGCAGTCCAATGTGGGGCAGAGCGGCCGGCTGGATGTCCAGGTAGAGTAATCAAACCTACACAAACACCATTGAACTGATGTTGAAACAGAAATACTTCCTCATGTGATCCAGTCACATGACTCTGCGCAGGGTGGAGGTCAGCCAATCAGGTGTGCCTGCAGACGGATAAGAGTTCACCATTAATCATGATCAAGTGACCAGGGTTTTTACTATGACTATAAGCGTAAGCGCCCACGTCATTCTGGACACCGCTGACAGTAATGTCAACTTAATGTAAATAATAGTGATGTAAACAACTTTTATGTTCATTTTGGGTGTCATCTGCTCTACCTTTTCCAAATTCTTCCATGTGATAACTCTCACTGTTTTTTAAATATATTTATTGCTTGCCTTGTTTTAATGCTTTAATCCTGTTACTGCTACATACAAGCAGTGTGGCAGGACAGCATCTGACCACTAGATGATGATAGAGACCACAATATCTGAACTACTCCCTTCCATTTCAGGCAGTTGAGAAAGACCTGTATGTGCATCAGTACTTTTGCATTTGTTATAATCAGTCAAAGCAGTTTAGTGTAAAATGAGCTGTATTTTAATTTTAAATCCATGGTCTGTTTGTGCGCTGATGTCAGCAAAACAAAATACTATATGTAAGAATATAACAACGACCTACAAATGTGTGTATCTTACCATTCTCACCTCCTTGGAGGTGGGTACATGGACGGGGCAGACGCTTGCTGACTGGCGACGATGGCTGAAGAGGAGAGGCCTACAAGACAGAACCAACCATCAGACAGAACCAACCACCAGACAGATCCATCAAGGCTAACTTGTTTCCATGTTCACATGAATGTAATTAGTATCATGCATATGTAATATGAAAACTGAACAGGGTCGTCATATATAATCAGGGTTCCTACAGAATTCTACAAGTTAAATTTAAGGCTTTTTAAAACCTTTTTAATACTACTTAGAACAACATTTAATACACATTTCACAGTCTATTTCATGGCCATACTGGCAAAAATTCATGACTCCTAGAATTTAGGAAAATGTATTGATTTGTGTCTTGATTCCTACTGTTCTGAATCATTTCTCACTGGTGGCTGCAAAGTTAGCAATAATTGGTTCCTAATTTCAGTAAAAATAGTTGGAACCAGTGGAACTGAGTTAACTAACATTACTTTCTTTGCAGCTTTGATATTTCCCAGACACATTTAAACACAAAACAGTGAACAAGTTTATGGTAACACAACTTAAGATCTACCATAACAAATTTAATACCTTTTAAAGACTTTTTTAAGCTATTAAATGCAGATTTGTCAATTCAAAGACTTTTGAGACTTTTTAAGACCCTGTGGGAACCCTGATAATAAAAGAATACAGCTAGCGCTGCAGCTATCGAGTATTTTAGTATTGGAGTACTCCAATGAAAATTTCTTCGATTAATCAAATAATCAGATAAAACTTATTTTTGCTTGGTTAAAGAGCAATTATAAATACACAAGAGGAAAAAAGGTATTTCACTTAATAATGAAGGACCAATTGGTTTCCTTTTTTTTTTTTTAGATAATAGTTTTATTTCTTAACATTCATATTGTGCATATGCAACAAAATGTATTTTCCTGACTAGAAACATTTCCAGAGAGGCAATTGCAAACACAAATAAAAATAAATAAAACACAAATAAAAATAAATAAAATTTAATTACTTTCAACTTAGTATATTTTGTAAGTAGCAAAAATATATGGCATTAATAAATACAAATTAAAAAAAACACGTAAACATTGCCTTTTTGTTGTGCAACTTAACTTTGGTAGTTCTAAGTTTCAGAATTTACAGTTTAGACAGAACAGGAATACCTTGTGGCAAATAGGCAAGAACATTTGAACAGGAACTTACAAGTCCATGCATGAACAGTTTTACACATTTCTGCTATATTCAGGAGAATCAAGGCAATGGCCCCCCCACCATACCTGTCTCTGTCATAACCTATAACCTCTACCACCACAGACATACGTCCAGTTAATTGATGATTCGCTTAATTTTTGCAAAAAAGTAGTTGGATTTGGCCAAAATTAGGCCGTGACAAGGTAAAAGAAAACTTTCATCAAGCCGTGCACCATTTTGCCCATGTTTTTGGAACATTAACCGTGTAAATTACGGGTGCACGGCTCGCTACCTAAATCTATGCTCATCACAATCATAATAAACAACCACACATTCGACAGTAGCCCTAATTAACAGAAACTTAGCCCTCCACAGGGCTAACGTTATGTTAGGAAAAGGTACATTAACGTTAATCTCACTGATTTATGTTACAATAATTTTATTTTATCTGGGGTCCTCCGCTCTATTCTGGGTGCCTAAGGAGGAGATGCTTCAACGCTGCAGATGTGCTGTTGTGGTTTGGAAGGGCCGTGTTACAATGGATGCATGTACTGGTGTTCAGTCTGAAATGCTTCCACACTTTCGACATTTTCTGTCTTTTTTATTGTGTTTTTTTGTCTTTTGTCATCGTTGTATTCACTCGCCTCTTCCAGCTGCATCAACTGAACACTTCGCATCCTCTGTCATCTTCCCTTGCGTGAGTGACATAAGTGCGTTGTGCCACATTAAGTAGTCCATGCGAAATGCCGTGCTTTGAGCTTTACAATTAAATAAGCGATTCCTTGAGGCAGAGAAAATTCCTCAATCATTTTTTGTAATCGAGGTACTCGAATTACTCGAGGAATCGTTTCACCCCTAAATACAGCTGATGGATTAATCATTTATGGATACATTCATTTTTGATAAAAAAAAAAAAAAAAAAAAAAAGTTTTTTGTGTTTACAAATATTCTACACATTATGTAATTCTTTTCCTATTTTCTCGGTGTTAATATGATATAAGGCTGGAGTCTCACCTGAGGCGTAGGACAGGTCGTACTGTCCCGACAGCAGCGGGTATCCCAGGTGATGATGTGAAGGCAGGATACGTTGTGATGGTGACGACCGCGGCCGGTCGCCCTCTCTCTCCCTGTCTCGCTCTCTCTCCCTGTCTCTGTCCCGCTCTCTCTCCCTCTCTCTCTCCCGGTCGTGTGGTGTCTTGTCTTGGATGGATGGGGACTTGCTCTTGTACTGGCTAGCGTGCTGCTGCAGGAGGTCAAGAGCTTTGGCCTCATTGGGGGGCTTCACCGTGGGACTGGACCTGGAGGCTTTCTCTCCTTCCTCCCCTGCTGACACTTTTCCTCCATATGCGGGGAAAGAATAACCCGCTGGAAGGTACGAGCCTGAAGACAGACACAGATACATGAATCAGTGTCATGGTACTCACAGTAACATTTCTTCAACCCAACTGAGGCGACTGATCAGTGATTCAAACTTAATTCTCAACATTGACAAAATAAATGATTCACTTACATATTCCCAAAGTATTCATCAGAATAGAAGTTTGGATATGTGCAAACGAGCTGTTCTAGGTAAGTGAAACATAATGTAATCTGATGAAGCTGCATTTAAGACATTTTTAAGACAGTTAAATTTATTGGATATTAAGCATTATGAGCCTTTATGGATTTTTGTTCTGTTACTCCATTGTTTCTGATCCTCCCAGAAAATTTTCACATCACCCCCTATCAGGTTAATGTACAGAAAAAAAAAAACATATAATATAATGCATATTAACAATTTGCATGGTAATTAGATGCTAATATTTTCCTTCTGAATAGATTATTGAAGGTTTATTCCAACTGTCAACCCAATTCTATACAGAAAACTCCTGATTATAACCGTTTCTTCAGCCGAGATGGTTACATGAGACATTTTCAATCTAATAATATAGAACAGGATGATAAAGATGTACTACAACTTTGGTCACTTTTCCATAAATCTTGACCTTGCAGAATTGGTGGATGAGAATTATTATGCAATCAAGTTGGTCTTATTCTTAGGCTCTGAACAAACAAGCATATTTCCAAGAATACTGTATAGTTCATTGTGTTCATACGAAGTTTTCATCTATATACCTGGTGTTGTGTTCTTACCAGGGTAGTTCTGCATCATGACAGCAGGGACACTTCTGTATCCAGGATGGCTGGGCTCATAGCCCTGACTGTAGGCATAAGGTCCGTGCATGTAGGGCATGTAGCCTTGGTGCTGGGCCAGGGGTGAGGAGAACTGCATGTGAGGGGGACGTGGATCCTTCCCACCTCCTCCTCTATGCTCCTCTGGAGGCAGCTGGGTCCTGCCCTCCGTCCCCTCCTTTGCCTCCTCTTTTTGGACTCCTTCCTTCAGACGTGGCCTTTCCTCCTTCCCTTTTCTGTCACGATCTCTCTCTCTGTCCTCCTTCCACCGGTCCTCCTCCTGTGGTTTAGGAGCATCAGAGTACTTGTTGGGGTACACATAGGGCCACAGGCGGGAGTCTGGCTCCTGCAAGTAAGAAAAAAGTATTTTAACAGTGCTCAAATCAAAACCTGGCACTGTAGTAAGTTTAAATATGAACATTTTAATAGGAGGAGCTGGGTGTTGGTATTTGGGCAACACAAGGTAAGTACAGAAATGTAGTTTAGTACTGTCGGTGTGCACTCACCTGTCTGTACCACATAGCAGGTTCAACACCTGATGGCCTGCCTGACTCCACCCCTGGCTTGGCCTCCTCCTTCCCATGATGCCCTGTTTCACTTAGCTTCATTTTCAGTCCTTCAGGCTGGGCAGAGGGCGCCTTGGGCTCTTCTGCCTTTGCCATGATGACTGACTTGCCCTGTTCAGAAGCTGGTGGGGCCTCTTTGGGTTTGGCCGGGTTTAGTCCCCCCTTTGCACCCAGGTCTGTGAGGCTGGGGGCTCTGGACAGGGTGGGGGGCACAGAGGCTTTCTGCTTCCACTCCTCCTTCCCAGAAGGATCCCGCTCTTTTCCCTCAGCTTTCTTGTCTGCCTGTCTCTGCCTCTCCTCGTACTGTTGACGGTGAGCGGGGTTAGATGCCAGCAAGTGGGGGTGGTAAGCCGGGTCAGGTGAGTATGAGTAGGGGGGTACATAGTACTGGCTGTAATACAGCGACTGTGTGTACATGTTAGAGCGCTGCTGGATAACTGACGGCTGCTGAGGTCCTGGCTCCACCTTCCTCTCCTCCTGAGGCTCCACCTTAATTTTACCCTCCTCGATCACCTCTGGCTCCTCCTCCTTCTTCACTTTCACCTGTGCTCCCTCTACATGAGGCAGCACTGCCGGTGCTGTTCCAGGGCTGGGGTTGGGGTAGTTAGGAGAGTAGTAAGAGTCATAGTTGGCGTAGTAAGGCGAGTCCTTAGTGGGCGGCTGAGGAGGGAACAGTGCCTTCTTAGCTGCTTCTCGAGGCCCTTGGTCTGGCTCAGATTTAATGGCCTTCATCCCCTCCTTCCCCTCGCCGTCCTCCCCAGCATCAGAGATGTCAGAGTAGGCGGGGCTGCTGGTTTTAACGGATGCATTGTCAGCTCCGTTTTGGTTGAGGTGAAGTGGCGGTGCAAGGCCGGCCTCCATTCTGCTGGCCACTCCAATAGATGGGCTTGGTGCATTGTCTGAGAAGCTGTAAACCTTGTCAGCCTCAGCCTTAATACTGGCCAACCGACTCTGGTGAGCTTCTGTGGAGCCATTGAGCAGAGCATCTGATGACTCCGAGTATGGACTCTTACCCTCCTCTGGCCTCTTTCCTGCTGCTTTTGGACTGTCACCTTCCTTTCCTCCCTCCCTCTTCTTCTTGTCCTTCTTCTTCTTGTCCTTGCCGAGAGCGGGGCTAGAGGCGGGGTCAGCCAGCGGAGGAGGTTTAGGCTGGATGTTTTTTAGCTGGGGGCTTTTGGGGACGGACTGTACCACTGAACCCAGAGCAGGGGAGGATGCCTGTAGTGTGTAGGGTGCTGGAGCACCAGGGGCGGTGGGGGCAGCAGGACGGGCTGGCTTCAAGCCTTTCTGGGTCAGTTTATCAGGCTTTCCCCCAGCAGCCATCTTCTTTGCTTTCCTGTCGTCCATCCCATCATTACTGGCCTCATCTGTCAGACACACACCCTCCTCACCGCCGTCTGTCACCTCTGGCTCAGCTTCTCCTGCTTTCTTTTTTCCCTGCTTTGACATCAGCTTCCCTGATGATGGGGAGGGGGCATCGAAACCCCGTCCCTTAGGTGTAGTGGAGCGGGCAGGAGAAATGGCAGCGCCGTTGCAGGATGCAGGATCGGGATGGAGGGCAGGGTCATCGCCATATTCGCTGTCTCCGTCCTGGTCCAGTCGGATGTCATGGTCATTATGGGCTCGAGCCTGGTGATACTTGAGCCCGTTGATGTGCTTGTACTTCTTGTTGCAGTTGGGATGTGGACAGTCAATGAGTACAGGGGAGGGACAGGTCCGGTCCAGTTGTGGAGGGGGCAGAGGGTCTGTTTTACCTCCGGGCAGGGTGGAGGCAGCACCAGTTGAATTAGTTCGCATGCGTTTGGATGCCTTTGTGTCCTCTGAGCTGGAGGTGGGCTCCATGTCAGAGGCAGGTTTTGTCTTGCGCTTTGCAGAGGATGGGCTGGCCTTGGCGTCCTCGACACTGCTGGCCGTTTGGCTGCCTCGCCGTCCTTTGCTATTAGCAGCAGCACCACGTGTTTTACTGCTGCCACTGCCTTTGTTGTCTGAGGAGTTGCTGTTGTCGTTCAAAGGCGTGTTACTGCTGGGGCGCATTCTTTTTCCCCGACCACGACCGCTACGCATCTCCACATCACTGGTGGGAGACTCACAGAACCTGCAAGCACACAAAGGGAGTTAGTGTCACAAAGAAGCAGGCAGCCTGGGAACTGGATTTCATTACTTCAGAAGCTCTGCAACCATGTTCAATTTAAAATGAAATAAAAAAATGAATAAAATAATTGGATCAACCTTGAGATACAAGTGGCTCATGGAGGTTTGGGCAGCTGGTTAATTGTACTATATTTTCTTGAATACATTTTGATGAATAGTGGTGCTTTACCTGTGTATACTTTAAATTAGAAAGTAGAAAATCACCACAAGTGTTTGATAAAAAAAAATTCTAAAATAAAGTATGGCAAAACACTGTAAGAACTGCAGTAATCACAGACAAGGGACATTCTCATGATGGGATACTTCAGACAGCAACTTAATTAAAATAGCACTCTAATTGTTTCTAACCAAGTAATTTAAAATATGCTGGAGCAGCGCCGTTAGATGTACATCAACCTTGTGATTGCAGCATGGTTTCATCAACCATCAGGCATGTTGCTGCACCACTCTCTTCCTGTTTTATTGGCCAGAATGTGAATTCAGAGCGGCATCCTCTATTGAGTCACCAAAGGCTCATTCCAACACAATGGATGCATGGAAGTATAAAGACACTGACACTTGACAACATTCGAAACAGACATGTCTATTTATGTACGTAAAGTGAGCATAAATGGGCCTTTACAGATAAACAAGGATGGGTATCTCGGATTTGCAAGATTTCTGGCATGTTCTACCACTTCCATTAGACTATTACTTTCACTGGGGAACTTTTTCACAGAAAGTTAAAACTTAATATATTATATCAAGCATGACTTTCTTCTGAAGTTATCATTAACGCACAGGCAAAATGTTGAGCAGTCAGAAGAAAACAAAGCAGCACAATACATTTAAACACTGAACTATACTTTTTTTTGGTTTGTTTTTTACATTTCCACTCTTTCTTCAATGTCCTCCTCTAAATCTGACCACTTGGCTCTTGTCTTTTCAAATTAATTACAGAGCAATTTACTGACTTTTACAAAAGTCTAAAGATTTGACTTAATTTTATGAATGTTCCATGTCTGGAATGAAAATCTTAATATTCTTTGAAAGTTTATCAGAATAAATGATCAAGTACTAGAACCAGCTCACTGAAAAGGCATTCAAAGCAGTTCACAGCTCAGTGTGTGTGTGTGTGTTTGTGTATATATACACACCTTGGTGGGGCCCAGTCATGTCTTGTGCAGTCGAGCAGAGTTCCAACGTAAGTCTTGTTCCTCCAGGTAACGTTGACAACCAGCATGCCTACAAAACAGGCCAACATTTGAACCACACATGCACATTTACTAAACACACTTCAATAAGTGAAATCTACTGAAGGTGTTACTGCTGCAGGAAACGGATATGACAGATGTGATTCCCCTCCCTACTGGAAGCAGCTGTAAAAGAGTTTCATATGATATTTTATATGGCAGGGTTCTGAGGTGGAGTCACATCAATGATTCAGTAACTGTGTGACTAACTGCTGAGAGAAACCGAGTGTTTTAGCAGAACTTTACACCCACGGGTGGAGATCAAAGTGTCCGGCAGCAGAAAATGGCTCAGTGTGCGGCTGATGTGTGAACAGGTTCCTGACAGAGGAGAGCACTGATCTGTCACCACCACTTTGCCTCTTCAACACCTGCCACTAGCCCTCAGTGCGAGAGAGTTAGGCTGGTTAGAGCCTACAGAAACACACCGATATAGACTACAGTATGAACCATCTGTCTTGCACTTTAGATTCCTAAAACATGAAGGTATTTAAACATGGAGGCTGTTTTTAATCTCAGTTTGTGGAAAATGTCTTGCTAAATGCAGATTTCTAACCTAAATTTTTGTTTCTTTTTAGGTCTAATATATATGATGGATTAAACTCAATCCTTCAGACTAATACACTCTAGCTAAAATACCCAATTGACAAAAACACACAAGGCAGAAGCCACTTTTTAAACACAAATTGAATCTCAGTGTTTCCTTTGTAATTTTTAGCTCTTGGGCTTCTTTGGGCAATAATCCTAGTTTTGTCAAGTATCTCTGTCTTTTTAGGTTAGCACTGTGAACTCATTATTATATCAGGGGTTTCCCTAGCATTATAAGGCTTAAGCACAACACCCAAGTCATTCTGGGCAGCACCAAAGCTAAATTAATACAGACTAAATCTAAAATCACTTTTCTTCAAGTCACTCAACAAATTTTCTTGCAGGGCTACCCCCATAACAGTATACCAAGCATATAAACTAACAAACATAAACTTAGGGAAAACATCTAAAAGTGCATTTTTAGACAAATAGCATCCACATTTCTCAAGGAAGTATCAAAACTACAGCAAAGAGCTGCTCTAGAAACCTGTGGCCAACTGTGTATAAGTAGTTCTAAACCACTTGAGCTACTTATTTATAAAAAACATTACATCTAGATTACTGCACTTTTTTAATTCAGCTTTTTAAAAAATATATTTATTGATTTGTAGCTTCTGTGTCGTATTTATATAAAGGATTTAATGTGAAATATGCACTAAACAAACAGAGGTAAATCTGTAGTCCTAAAGCGAATAAAACACACAGTAGGTTAGGATTTCAGATTAGAGTCATGGTGCGTTTGTGCTGATCTCACCATCCTCAGTCTCCTGCCACACGATGCCCTCCAGGTTGACGCTGGTGCCTGGCTCGCAGGGTCCCAGGCACTCTGGTTCAGTCGCCAATGCCGCATCAGCCGTGTTCACTGCTACTGAGCGCGTGCGAACCATGATCTGCTCACAGGGGGACGAGATGTCGCTGTTGCTGACCGGAGCGAGGAGGTGCAGAGGAGGAGGAGCAGGAGTGGAGACTGGAGACTCCATCTGGAGGACAGAAAGGAGAGCAGAAGTGAGACAGACGTAGGGCGACGTTCTGTTTGGGTTCAGACAAACGAACACAACACAGAAGACAATCCAGAGTTTACTTAAACATTCTGGAAACTTGTCCTAACAAAAATACTGTTTATGTAGTTTCAATTTATCTGTGATACACTATGTTATGGCATCATGACTCAATAGGACAGTTACTGCACAAAAACATCTGTAACACCTGTATGTTCAAACATCAAAACCTTTTCAGCATTTCATATTTAAGACTTTTACAGATCACTGTTGACCACTTTAAGATGTATTCTATGTTTCACGACATAAAGTATACCGTATTTTTCGGACTATAAGGCGCACTTAAAATCCTTTAATTTTCTCAAAAATCGACAGTGCGCCTTATGTA
>JAPQRP010000025.1:22106138-22125121 GCA_037367295.1 Apogon hyalosoma
TCAAAGTTAAATTGCGAGCTGCGCGGGAGCGTTGGATGACAGAAGGCGAACACACATTCGCCAAGGCAGGGATGCAATGCCGGGCGAGTTACACCACTATCTGCCAGTGGATCGTGGATGCCTGGGCTAAGGTATCAGGCTCAAGTGTCGTCCAAGCTGACTGTTTTGTTTCACTTAATGCACCTTATGTATGAAAATAGACTCGTTCATTGATACTGCGCCTTATAATCCGAAAAATACGGTAATAGGATATGAAAGAAAAATCAACATCCCAGAATTCCTTAAAACATGATCAAATTATTCATATTTTAAATCAAGCACTTTACTCTTAGAGATACGAAATAAATGCAACTTTGTTCAACAGGAACACTCAGTCAGCTAATGACTTTACAAATTGATTTGACTAAATGACAGTAAAGCAAATTGCTGTTAAATTAACTATAGTTTTACTCCGGCTGTGCCCCTTGTAACTGACTGCAGTTGTTAAATGTCCAGGCACTAAAGACAAACACATCTATAGTAACCAAAAGAAAATTCCCTGCAGCCAATGCAAAAGAGACAAATGTAAAACTGTTGATTTGACACCTCCAATGAGAAACCATTAAGCACAATGTGTAACAAGATGCAGTGTTTGGAACTCTTTCTGTGACCCAATTAACATTTTATTCATTTTATTTTATGTTTTTGAGGGTGAGATGAAGAGATGGAAGAGACAAGGGTATGGAGGGAGAGTCAAATTGAGGGGGAGAAGTGAAAGAAAAGAAAGAGGGAGGAACATGGAGGTGGTAGATTGTGGAGCAACCCCAACCATGTAATAATCAGGTGGGAAGCAGGTGGTGAGGGGAGCAGGGAGAACTGCGAAGGTATAAGTGGTCACGAGGGAAACGCCCAAAACTGCCTCCTCTTCATCAGGGGACAAGAGGAGATCTGAGAGCAGCTGCACAGAGAGCCCTGTTGACCTTCCTCCTAACTGCTTTGACCCCAAACAGAGGTCAAAGGCCACAACCAAATAACCGAACCATTTAACCCTAACAGTGGCAGTAGCTCCAGGTCAGCGGGCTGATAAAGCAGGACCAATTCATCACTTAAAGGACCCATTAATGTGTCTATTAAATGTACTTATTAGAAATTCTACCACTGGGGCATTTGACATGTTTTACAGAGACGTCTTACTGTTGAAGCAGCTGCTGGTCTCCATTTATCTCAAATCAACGAACAGAGACCATAGAATAGCTCTAGTTGGGCAATTCATCACAGTGGACATGCCATCACCTCAGGGTTTCACACAGAAAATTGGTTAGCAAAAGTGGTAAGAAATGAAGGTGGTTCATTCAAGGACAAGCTGAACTCAAGGAACTACTAATTAGTTACTTTGTGTTTTAATAAAAGAAGCTTTTTTTTTTCCCCAACTCTAAACTCCAGAATGGCAGAGCTTCTTTTGATCATGGACACCCTTACGAAATATGATCAGGATATAAAATGAAGAAATTTTATATTCTATTGTGGCATCAATATTGTATTGTTTCATCACCCAAGCCTAATGGAAAATACTACTCTTCCCACAATAGATCCTTTTTGGGGAGGGGGGGGCTGTACTGAAATCTCTCCATCGTGTCACAAAAAAAGTCAGAAATGCCCATTTCTTCTAAACTGCCCCTCTTCACATCCATTTATTTTATTGAATTTCTCGGCAGAATTTATTTAGTTCTACTCCATAAATGTCCTTGTTTGTACTGTATCCAATGGTTCAATAAATCAATCATTAAGGAATATGACATGCTTTTTTCATCAAGTATATAAACTATATTTAGCTTTTATTCTTATAGACCCTATTGAATGAGAAATTCAGTTTATAAATTAATCGTCAATTGATTGATATGGTCAATAAACTAACGATTAAAGAAGTAACTGAAAATTTGCATCCCTAATTAAAATACTGATTCATTAAAAAGGTAATAAAGAGCTGTTAAGAGCAATGAAAACCACTTAAAATAATGAAAAGTATTCCTCTTTCAGTGGAACTCTGAAAAGGACAACCTAGTGTGTATTATTGAAATTCTGATGCTTAATTAGACATTGATGACAAAACTGTACTGAACAATAGTATATCTGCAAAGTAGGAGCATCAAACTGTGACACAGACCTGTCAGAGCAGAACCAGTTGCTGACTTTTCTCAAGACTGTCAGTGAAAATAACGGCTATTTAGAGCCGTATGAAACACAATATGTGAAGACCCTGTGAACTCCCAAGCTGCCCACTCACTCACTCCCTCCACAGACCCTTAAATGCCTGATTCAGCCTCATTTGACATCCTAGTTCGGTCCTGTCTGTCTGCAGCCTGCCTGCCTGACAAGACACTGCTTCCCCAGACAAATGACTGTTGGATGATGTTCAGTGATCTCAGGAGGAGTGGTAACCTGGCCAACACCTGACAGCCAACAGAAGACACCTGAGGCTGTGATGTCGTGGGAGTTCTATGAGGTCTTTGTTTATTGCAGAGCTACAGCAACAAGCTAGAAAAATGTCAGTCATGCTGGACAGTGTTGAGGCTGATACAGCTGCTGAGGAGTATTAACACAAGCACAAAAAGCAATTCACTCAGTACAAAAAGTAAACATAAATACTGGCTTTGGGGGGGACGACGACTAAAGATTTCAATGATGAGACTTCAATAAAATACTTCAAAACTTTAACAAATCAGACCAAGCTGTCTGAAGGACTTGATGCAAAGATTTATCCTATTATTCAATTCAATTATTCACTTGTCTGTTTAATTCCAGTACATGCAGATTGTGTGGGTAGAATAAAAATAGTGAAAATCCCCGTCATCAGAGCAATAGTCCAAAAATCACAGAACAATATAAAAGCAAGCAGATAATACAACAGATTTATTTCTTGTTACCTGGTTAAGCAATTTTTAATTTCTGCATGACAAAGATGTCTGGGAGAAAAAGTAGAAATTGTACTAGAAGGATTCTCCGTGAATCACTTCACAACTAGGCTAAATTATTATGTAATAACACTCAGCTGTCTCCAAAATTGTCTATAATTTCTCAGCTACAAAACCATGGGAATTCAACACTATTTATAAGCTGATTTTGGAGTCATACAAAAACAAAGTGAAATCACAAATCTGGATCATCACATTACACTTTCTGAAATCTGACACGTTCAACAAAGGCACTAAAAGAAGAATTTGCTGTTTTCTTCTCACATAAATGCATGTTTTACCTTGTTTTTACATGAAGTGACTCATTGCAGAAAACCTTCTTCCTCCCAGCGGATGATCTGACAGGAGATCTGGTGAACATGTTTTTTCCTGAGCTTCTCTGTAAGCTTGTGCGTCGCTTACTGGTTTACCGACTGGTTAAGTGGGTGTTGTTGTGGCAACAGGAGAAACAAGAATCCCAGCCCAACTCCTTCTCTTTACGGCTAAAAACACAGACTAACATGGCTGCCTGGAATGCTGGAAAACCCCCTGAAGACCTGAACAACCACCAACCACCACACGCTCATCCTCTGCCTCCTATTACAAAAGGGTGTGGCTTCTTTTTTTTTTACACCTCAGGGATTGGCTGCTGAATTTTAACCAACAGTGCTCATGGTTCTGATACGATGTCGGCCAGGCTGGGAAACACCAGCCCCCACTCCTCCTCTCCATTCAGTCAGAGAGGTATTCATTACAACAACAAGCCACCACATTCCTTTCAAGGTCACTCACTCACTGTGAGAGAGAGAGATTAGTGATACTGATCAGCACTTCATAAAGACACTCTTTCGCCGGGTCTCTGATGCAGGCTGAGAGCTGATGTGATTACCCAACAGAAGCAGACCTGCTGACCCTGAATTCACACCTCAACCTACTCAGTGGGTGCAGCTATTATCAAATGTCAGAAATAAAAGCGCCATTCATTTTTTTCTCATGCACCATGTTAGGAGAATGCAAGAGGCTACCGGCTCTTTCCCAACACTTGCTAACACTGACACTGTCAAAGCTAACTCACAGGGCCAGAGGTGGTGCTAAAAGACAGGGGGTCAGTCAAAAATACTGCTCATGCATACATACAACAAATATGTAACAGCTTTAGAAAACTAAGCAATAATAACAGTTCCGAGGATGAATTCTATAGAGAAACCTCAAATCAGCTAGGAACAAGTAAAAAGAACTGGTTTACTTCTGCACTAATGGTGACACACAAGCGCATCAAAAGCACTACTGCCCCCCTATCACTAATATTCAGTTCTGAACAGAAACAGACTTCCTCTCAGATCTAGTACATGCACCAAATAATTCTGTTAAAATACATAGGCTACCATTTTTAACACAGTCTTAACATGCCAGCAATAGTTCTTGCATCTTTTATCTTGCATCACATTATAGGTATTACAAGTATGAGTCCCACCCGGGAACCAGAGGCTGTAAACCATGAGCGAGTTTGTGACATGCAATGCTAAGCTAGGCTTATGTAAAAGGAACACAGGAGCCAAGAGACCTGACTTTAAGTTTCACTATTTTGATTTAGTATTTTATGACTTACAAGCAGTATCATCTACACAACAGTAGGTGGATCATACACTAACTGTTAGCACAACTTTCTCTTCAAAAGAATGAAAACAAAATTAGCCTTACGCACTGAGGTTTGTTGCTGTGTTCCCCATTGTGCTGAACTCACACCAAACCAAATGTTATGTTATTTGGAAACTTTTGAACAGAAAACATAAGTCAAGTAGAAATGGTACCGCCAACTCTCTCCTGGTAGACATTTCTACCATCTTACTGCTCAACCCTACTATGAATAATAAGTGAATGTTCAAGTACACAAGACAGAGGGACCTCGAAGATGAGACAATACATAGCCACTCACTACCAGTATTATTTTTTTCCTGTCAGGATTTCTGGGAGGTGCTGGCCATCATTAACCCAAACAGCCACGTCAGCATGCAAGTAATATTGGTCAAGCCCACACAAACACAATGGCACTAGAGTGTGATTTCTTTCATTGAGGACTCCTAAAACCTCATAACATACATATGAAGAGCCACAGAATCCCTCCAACTTATTTAACTCCCTAAAACTCCCCCAAGGACCACTTCCATAACATTCTCCCAACATACTTCAATGACCCATGAAGACCACCTCAAGGATTACTTGGAAATGTCTTCATGTCCCTCCTTTGCTAGTGAAGAGGGCCCCCATCACATGCAGAGGAATGTAAGAAATGAACAACAGGTTAGTAGTTATTTCTCCACAGGATGCCGAGACACTCCGAGGACACTGGAATAACATCTGGGAAGGAGGCAGGGGGAGAGTCGTAGAGAAAGCAGTGATTTCACTCTCTCTTTGGATGGGGGCCCAGGGCTCTAATTCCTAGAATGACGGTGTGGTCTGGAGGGAACAATCTGGAAGGTCCATGAGGCTGCAGTGTGCAGTTGTTTCAGCTGAGTCTGAACTAGTTTCTGAGATGGCTAAAAAAAAATAAATTGTTGTGTTTTCAAACTGCTTTATAGTTGGTTTTTTTTTAGCATGATTGGGTAAAAATAATTACATTTAAGCATACTGTATTTAAAGCGGTTTGAGGGGACACAAGCCCCAATACCTACTCCATGGGCATTTTCAGACAGCTTGGGTTAAATATAAACATACATGATTGACAGCTGTAACTGCCAATTGCTGATCAGATTGAGTTCTTGAGATGCAACCTCAACACGAGTCTACTGCTCTGTATAGTTGGAGAAAAAAGGCTTGAGCATGGAACAGCCATCTACCTTTATATTTAACTAGAACATTGACTCATGGGAATCCATGGGTTGGTTCTAGAAGGAGTAGAGTTGATAAAAGGAAGAGCTGAGCCAAGATTAGTGGTGTAACACACAGATTAAAAAGAAATATAATGGCAGTCATTTTGTTTTGTATTGACATTGACGTGGACCATAGACTTTTACACAGGACTGAACAGGGCGGCTTATTGCCGTTTATTGCGATCCGCTGAACTCCGGTCCATGTGATCTAAGTCTACGCAGAATGGTGTGTCAAGGCAACATAAGACTTTTACACAGGCCTGAACATGACGGGTTATTGCGGCTCACTGTCGTCCCTTGTCTGGAGTCTGCACAGAAAGATCTATTACCGTGTTATGGTGAGGGGGGTGGTCCGGAGGGGGATGGTAATGGACCAGGTCTGACCAGGGACCGGCGCAGTGGAACCAAGCCACAGAAAGAACCAGACCCACCAGGCATGTTAGTGTGTGACCACAGCTGGACCTGGTTCTCCCGTCGTGTCCCAGTGGTTCCACTGATCCAGATTTTTAACCTTAAGACCACATTTAAGCTCACAGAATTACTATTAACCAAAGCTAAGTTATTAACTTTTTCCCCCAATAATAATGGCTATCAACTCCATTGCAAAATCCTTTATGAAACAAATTTGCAGCTTTTAGACATGTTATCTGCTCTGTTCATTGCATTTCCATGAATTATGGCTGAACAGGGTCAGGTCAGATGCTGAACATTATTTTGTCTCCAACCACACTATCCCCCAAACTGCCTTATCTTCTTCTACTCCCGTTTCCTGAAAATAATCCACCTAAAATAGAACTGTTGTCTTCTGCTGTAGATTTTACTTCCAAGAGAGCCTGGGTAGAAGCCATGTTTTTATACATTCCAGATCCAAGTTTACAGGATTTGGCCTTAAGACGAGGAAAAGTGAAATCCTTAGTGGAAAATAACTGATTTATTGCTGTTATCAGTGTTAGAAACATAAGCTAAAAAATCAAGGCTGAATGAAACTGATCAGGAAAACAAGAATAACAAGGTGTCACCATTGTCAGAGTTGAAAAACACCACCTCCAATTCTTCTGTCTGTCTTTACTGTCTGATAGGAAGTGAATACTTTGCTCCTTTTCCATGGTCATCCTTCATGTTTAGTCTAAGTTTTCCTCTACGTGGTGTCATCTGTTTCTGTCTGTGCTGCTGAGAGTCACAGCTTTTCCTGCCTGGAGTGATTTGGCTACAATGACCTGAATAGAAAAGTGAGTCTTGGAAATGTCAAGCTTCAACACTGAACACAGATATTTTAACTGTACAACTCAAACCAGTACTCAGCTGACACCAGCGTGGCTCGTGTCACATTACATGTTGCTTAACTTCAGGGTTTGAGTTCAACCCAACCATGATTAAAGAAGAAAAATCTTTAAAGCACTGCAAATTCAGACACTTTGCAAAATGGAAAGAGAAGACCATCATTTTGTTTAATCTGAAATCAACAGTCCATTCAACTCTGATACAACAGCCAATGTATGCACAATACCTGTGTAATGTCAATTAATGTAAACCGCGTTAAAGTTTATGGATCCATGTTCAGTCTGACAAAACACAGATCCAGACAAAAGATAAAAAGGTCCAACAAACTATAATGTGAATGTTATTAACAAACAGGCATCATTTTGTTCCCACTTGAACCCCCCCTCAGGGCTGACAAGAATCTGAGTTTCCAATTAGATCTGGATCAAAGCTAAGGTCTGCGTTTGCCTAACGCTGCTTTCTAAATGTTTGCCTTGAAAAACACAGCTACAGTACCAAGGCCAAAACTAAAAACCTTGGACTCCAGGGATAACAGACACAGGTCCATGGTGAGATATGAAACTCGAGTGAAAATCTGTCATTTGTAATAAAGCCATTTGGGGAGGTTTCACTGAACCAAGTAGCTTTTCTTCTAACTGGCAACCTTTCCTAAATTCCTTAAATCACTCTCCTGTCAGTAGTGAATAAATTACTAGCATCTCTTACAAACTGGATTATGATAATGAAACATACAGCTCAGATTTCAAGCATCTGACTTTTCAGTCATTTTGCTTTCTTTATACAAGATAGAAGTGGGTTTATACACTTTTAACTGACCTTTGTGGCATGTTCAGGACCCTACAACTATCCTAATAATTTTTTATATTTAGCAGAACAATGCTTCTCACTCCAGTGGATGCTCTGCATTCTGTTGCTTTCCCCTACATGAATGTCGTGATTATGCTGATACATAATCTAACATTCCTCTGGAGTACAGTCACATCCTTATCTTAACCTAGATAATAATAAAACTGTATTTCTTACAAGGAATGTATTGGAAAATCCAGCCTCATGATTTCAACACGACCAAATTCTACACACAGACTGTTGTCCAAATGAATTACTACTCATTACCTAAAAAGATACACATGTACTCGACACAGACCACTTCACCAAACTATCATAACAAAACACTTCTTGATGTATGAGAAGTGGGAGCCTGAAAACACTTAAAATCAGGCCAAAACTGATTTGTTTTTAACTAGACAGATAACATTTTACAACTTTGGAATGGCCAACCTGTTATGGGGTCAAAAACCATGTCAAGCCCGGGCAGCTGGATCATGTCTGCTTATATGTGAGAGGCTAGAGTTGATTGAAGTCTCCAGTAAAACCTGTTTGATGGACAGGAGAGGAGGTGGGAGGACGGCGGCCAGCTGGATGAACCAAGTGGAGTGTAACTGCTGTAACTTGGCAGCAGAGCGGCGCAGTACTGCTGGATAACAGACAGCTCTGAGTGGTTGATAGCTGCTGCCTGAAGTGCAGGCCAGCAGGATGGTTTGGCAGGGCTGGAAACCTCAGCACTAAGCTAAATTTGGTAAGAAGCTGAGGGACGCTGGGGTGAACAGCAGCTGTGGGAGATACAGTTTGAGTGACTAAGGATCCGGAGTGAAGAATGGCTGTCAGTCCAAACATCTGAGAATCCACAGAGCTGCATGATGAGCTATTTAAATGTGACCTCTTTTGTATCATTTAATGCATCTTTAGTCCGTTGCTGAGAGAAAATGCACTGTATTATACAATACTCAACCTTAAGATAGTGTTAGGAACTTACACCTGGCTCAATGTAAAATGTACACTTGGTGTCCTTCTACTAAACAGATTAGAATATTACATAGCCATTCTGTATGCACATCTACCTCAGCACAAGTACAGATGAACTAGGAATATGTTTATTTTTGGGAGGCATTTCATCATTCCATTAAGGACTGTGCTTATATGCACAATTCCTTTTTTGCCCTTATTTATTCAGTAAAGACAATAATCCCATTAAACTGTTTAAATGGCCAGTGAAAATGAACAGTACAGGGATACTTCTGTTTCTATGTCGCTGAACTCATTCTAGTCTGTTTGAAAGGGGGTAATGCTCCAAATATGTTGTTCATCAAAATATGGAAACCTGGAGTCATCTGGAATCTGAAGTCATTTTTGCTTTTTTGTGTCACTGTGTGAACCCCCCACCCCCCCAAGCCTTCCATCAGTGGCACATTTGTTCAACGATGAGAACATGCCCTCCATTTTCATGTCTTAAACCATGTTGTTGAAAATGTAGCATTTCGACATTTCTGCATATCCAGTGGCTGTTTCTTTTTACCATAGCAGCCTTGACTTGTTGTCTGTGCACAAAGTTGAGGATAAACAGGCAAGGGGCTGTATGTTGTAAATGAAAGTAAATCCTCCCACTGAGATGCATTGAGATGAAGATGAGATGCAGTTTACGAGACATCAAATATGGAATATTATCCTGTTCAGAATAATCACAGTAAGTAATGTATATGATTGGTTGTATTTAGTAAACATTCAACCAGCTAAAATCAATGTCTCAGAACAGTCAGCTTGTCTGCTTCACAGATTATTTACTGTCATTGATAAAGTTCCCTTAACTTTAAGTGAAACCTCCAGTCTAACCTATTAACAGACAGAATTTAGCATTATTACTGAACAGAACATGGAGGTTGTAAATTATAGTTTTCATACATACCTGATATGTCCCAATTTTTCTGAATTATATGATTTAAAAATCTTAGTGGACTTAGACATTGACATTTTTACTTCATAAAACTACAAATGCAGTACAGAAGACTGATCTGTCATCAGTGGGATTAGGCGAGATCGCCTGTACTCTCACAGCTTCACACTTGGTTTGCCTCTTTAACCACAAGTGCATACATCAGTAAAACTGTTATGACAGCCTTGGCTAAAATGGAAGCACACTTAGGACGCTTTCACACAGCGTACTCGAGTCTGTACCGTACTCGGGTACGTTCACACCTTTACCGCAGATATTGCATTCACATGTGCATACTGCAGCCCGTGCCCAAGTACGAATGGGTGGTACAGGGCCAAAACAGTAGGTGGCGGTAAGGAGGGAATTCTGTTGCTATCCAACAAACACAGAAGTCAGAAGAAGACAAACCCTTACCTATCTGTTAGCCTGTCTGAGGAAAAAAGAAGAAGAGCGACCTTCATTGTCCCTGATATATCACCCAGTGGTTCGGTCGATAAGACGAGCCTGTGCCGTGCGGATCAGAGGATTTTTCAGTAGACAACAGGAGCAGCGTCTATGGTTTCGTGGTGATTTACCCACTTCCATTGGCGAAATGGTGATGAGGTCACTTCCGGACTCAGGCATGGATCACATTCACACAGCATCGTACCATGCTGGAGTACGGGTGGCCCGGACACAGGACCACCTTCTCAGCTGAACTTGGGCACAGTACTTGAGCACGGAACGGTTGCATTCACATGGACAAAAATAAGCGGACTTGGGTATGTAGCGTACTTGGGTATGGACTCGAGTACGCTATGTGAAAGCGCCCCTTAGGTTCCACAAGCCAATGTATCAACAGGAGAGAAAGACAAAAATTAAAGAACAAATAACAAAAAAAATACTATTTAGTAAAACACGAGCATGCAGCTGTAATTCAACAGACACAATGCAAGTAGAATCTGTGAAATGTAGTGGATGAAAATATACATCTTGTATGGTGCTTTTTACCTTTTCACCGCCAATGACTTTCTTCAGATTTCGGCAATCCCCATTGTCCACCTCCTCTTGCTCTGTTGTCATAGTGACAGGCTGGCCAATCCCTGCTGAGTCCAGTGCCATATTTCCAAGCTGCTCAGCTGCAGCTAACTCAGGGTTTTGCTGTCCATCAAATGGGCCACTACGAGGGGTCCCTAAAGGTAGGATAGTGGCTCCAGACTCTTTTTCAGTGTTCACCACTCCTGTGGCCACAACCTCCATTTTCTCCTTCTTAGTTTTCCCAGAGACCCCATCCTTGTCCTTTTTCACAGCAGGGAGGGTTCGGGAGGTTTTGCTAGACTTGTCAGTTCCTTTAGTAGGGGTAGAGTTGGGGTTCTGGGATGGAGGATCTCCAGGGGTCCGACCCTGAACCTCCTTCTTGGCTCCATCTGTGACGGGGGCCTTAACGCTCTCCTTAGAGTTTTTACTACGTTTTGATTTAGATTTGCTCTCTTTGCCCTGTGCGGCAGCTACAGGACTAACAAATTTTATATTGTCTGGTAAAGCAGCCACAGCGCTGGGAGGGGCCGCCATGCCCCCTCCCTCCTTACTGCTTGACATCTCTAGTTTGTCTTTCTCCAAATCGGCGTCCAGGTCAATGATCAGATTGCCAACACCGATATCCCACTCATCGCCACTGTCATACGTGTCCACCGCGTTGGAGTCCACACCTTTCCCGCCTGCAGGGCCGCTGCTGAGGGACATCTTAGTAGGAGCGTCCCGGAGCGCCGCAGGAGGGCCACAGGAGGGCCGTGCTCCTCCCAGCCGCAGGACGCCTCCTCAGGGCTGGACCCCGCGTCTCCTCCCTGGTCCCCACATCGTCTCCTGCACACAGAACACCAAACACACATCAGAGAGGAGAAAACTCAGCAACTCATGACCATGCGTCAATAACTGAGTATCACTGCAGTGCTGTACATGTTTTTAGTCATTTCACCAGAGATTGCAGAAAACACAAATACAGCATATTATTAACTATTATTTAGTATCAATCTGCATGTATATGTACAATGAAAAGCACAAATGTTTTGGGGGAAAAAAAAAAATCTTTTTCTTCACAAGTGTTTGACACAAGATTTTTAAATGCAACAGAAACAGATCTCACATGACCAGGGGAGGAAATATTATTGGAATTGTTACAAATTACATAAAAAAACAGATCCTTTGCTATGAATGTAGTCAAATTGGGTAGCTGGTGCAGGAGGTGCCTATGTTGCTATTGCAGTAATGTCTCAGTTTCTGTCCGCCTCCACTGCAACACAACCCCTGAGTTTCCAGACTCAAAATAAGGTCACCAGCAGGATTTCCAAGAAGTGTGCTACACTAACTTATATTGTACATAGACATTATATAATACATATACTTTTATTAGCCGTTTTAAATTGGGGCTTATGGGAAATAAATGTGACGAGGTTTAAATTTCAAATCAAATACAGAAAACGAAGCAAAAAAAGATATAATTTTATTGAATTTGTTGATTGGAACAATATCACTGTATTGTGATCATGACCAATTAAAAGGTAACCATCTAAATAATTACTCATTTGAAAGTTAAACACATGTATTTTGTTACTCCAACACTATAAAAGACTGAGCCACTAACGTTGTATTTGTAGCTCATTTGAAGCCTTTCAGGTTTGTAATGCAGCTACAGATAAGCCGAGTGAAAAGTGTCCTAAGGCTTTGAAGACCTGTTTGTTATCAGTCTGTCTGATTCCTTCCTGTTGAGTGTTTCTTTGGGACAGTCTAGTAAAGAGGGTGGAGGAGTTTTATTGCTCCTGACATAAAGGCTGTATTGACGAGGGATCAGAGCCATTCACTGTGAGGCTTTTTCCCAGCAGCCCTCTGCGACAAGCAGCATGAGGGAGCAGACACATCCCTTCTCTAAAGCCTCCTTTAGGCCACTTATCATATGAATGGAGTGGCATGACCCCTGACCCCTGTGACAATGCAGGGCTGTTGGCAAAGCCATGGGAGCGAATGGGAGGGGGGTGGGATGTAACGTTAACAGCCCACAGCCTTACTGACACAACACTGATGCTAATTAAGTTTCTGGTTAACACTGCAGGGAGCAAAGTGAAGATACAAGAGTTTACTGAGGCTCAACACATAATTTTTAAGTTCTGCATTTGAAGATGTCCCCTCTAGGTAGCATTTACACATAAAAGTAAAAGTTAAATCTTCACAAGGAATTCCAAGTAGTATCAGCTACACTCGTATCTTGTCACCATCTTAAAATAATGGGCCAAGTCATAATTTTGGTTTTTCAAATAATAGAACCAAATATGAGTATATGATTTATTGTTTTGGTAACTATTCTAAGAAGGTGACAATATGTAAGCTTTGATCTGAGCATTAGTAAAACACATAAAATCTCATTTTTTAAATTATTATTATTACCTCACAGAGGATGGGATTTTTTTTATATTAGAAACAATACATAAGATTTTGTAGGTATTGTAACCTCATTAATTGCATCTGTAGTTTTATTCTTCAGCTCCTCTGCATTTTTTGTTACACACTCAAAGCAATTTCATAACTTGAAAATCAGAAACCTGCTTACCAAAATGTGGCTTGTTAATTTAAATCCTTTAGATTTATGTGTCAGCAACTTGCCAGCAATTTACCACCCAAACTAGATATGGCAGAACAAAAATAAACCAATTTACCATAACCTAAGGAATGCTGACAAAATAAAAATGTTTAAAAGTCAATAATGGGTGCTGCATGCATGGCTTTCACTGTGGAGATTTGTGACAATTAAACATTGAAATGTGTTAATGACAAGGTGCATTTTGACAGGGAGTAAGTAGTATCTAACAAACTGGCCACAAACCAGTGACACTACTGAAACCAAACAGAATTTTGCCAAGTACTTCACTTAACTGCAAACCCCACATATGAAAATGCTGGAGTTGCTCTTACTCTACCCTAAAAGCTCCAGTAAAGCACATATCAGCAGCCCAAAATGACAAACCTGACCCCCATTTTAATAAAAAAAAATAAAAATAAAAAATGTGTATGTTGATGTAAAAGTCTGAATCATCTGACAGTGACATCCTGGTGATTTTGCACTAAGTTTAGCTGCTTCATTCTCTGTCATTACCCCTTGGCCGACTGGCCGATTGGGTATGGCAACTGTTTTGTCATCTATCCATTTGTCCATCTATCTGTCCATTCTGGCTGAGGGTTATTAGTGCGCAGCACGTTATGTTTTTTTATGTGTAAAACCCAAACTCATACATTACAAATTTGTCTAAAATGGATTTACAATCTGTGCAATGTATAGTACCTGCTGCTCTTTGGCCCTTGGTTTGAGAAAGGAAAAAAACCCTCAACAATATATTTACTGTACTCAAATTCATGTAGTACTGATGGACACAACAGTCACAATAGGTAAAGTCTTACATGCTCTACTCAGGCAGCAGCACTTTCCTAAACCACATGGAGTATTTCAGGCTAAATGGTAACACATCCCACTCAGAAACTCCTGTTGTGTGCTGCATGTAAGAAAAGGCAACTCAATTCATGTATGGATCTGATTCTCTGGCCAATGTCTACAATTTGCATGTGAAAAAGGTGCTCTACTGATCTAAACTTTTCATCACATTACAATGGAGTCTCACAAATTTCTAAACATAGCACATCACAAATTCAGAAGTAGGGCTGGATATCATTTCACTCTCAATCTCAGAATTAGTCAAATTATTGCACTGAAGTAATTTGTAGCATTATTTTTGTCCAAAACCATTCGTTTTCTTTCAAAATATGCCAAGTTCAAAACAGTGTTAAAAAACATTAAAGTTTGAGCAGATTTGTGATGTAGTTAATAGTACATCTGATGAATCAAAGAGCAATTCTTAAATCTGACAGTTAATATAACAAAACTGAAAATGTTTAAGTCCTTGTGTATTAAAATCGGATATGGAACATGGAGACACATAATGTCAAATGTACATTCTTCAGCTCCCATGGGAGAACCGACAGAAATAAGGCAAGAAGCGTCAGTGTTATATGTCAAGTAAAAACATCAAAAAACCATGTGCCTGAGGGCTGTAAAGACAGCTTTTATCACTATTTTAGAAAAGACTCACTGCATTTCAAACATATTTAATAAAATTCTGTTTTCTGCTAAATAAAGAAAAACTTATGTCCTCATACTAATCATCACCTAAAAGTATTCTGCAGCCCAGGGAAAAGATGTTTCTACCCACCAGTGTGTCTGTTCATCTGTCAGAAGGATCATTTGAAAACATATTCACAGATCTTCGTGAAATTCATTTGACAGGGAGGCTTTTTCCAAAGAACAGCTGATTAGATTAAGGTCTGACTGGGATTTCCACTGCTGGACAAATATAGCTTTTCCTCTGACCAAACAGAGACAAATATCAGATTCTAAATCCAGAAGGGATGTTTCACAAGGCTCAATTGATTGAAATGATGTGTAGGGAATTGTTTACTGTTATCAGGGGGTTGCATTCATAAACATGCTAAATATAATCAGTGATGATTAATAACAGTTACTAAATCAATCATGTTATCTATCTATCTATCTATAGATATATAGATATATTCTATGGACATACATACACCAAATTCAGAGGGTGGATCTAATTTGCGTATTTTATGGCTGGTTGACCCACACGTGTGTAACAAAGATCCTCTATAGTCAAGATGGACACTCCAAAGAAAAGTCCACATTTTTTAGTATAAGTCAGTATAACGGCAAAAAAATTATTATTATTATGTACAGATGAAAGTGACGGGCTTTAAAGGAATTATTTGTAGTCGTGAGATTCACAAATTAACTCTAATAATCAATACAATAAAGCTCCCACTAACACCAAAGCTGATTGTCGTTTACATCGTATCTGTGTTATACCATCAAGTCTTCTCAAAAACTCAGCCAATCAAAGTAACAATGTTGCATCATAATCCTCACATGCTGTTACACTCTTTAACTCAGTTTTTAACAGCAGAGCAGTCACAGATCTTGATTATGTTTTAGTTCAGGTTATGTTATCAATAGCTGCACTAAAAATCTGTTGTGAATTATCTGAACTGTGTATTCATGAAATCAGGGTGAAATCAGCAAAGCACCACTGTAACTTTAAACATTGTCAGTTTACTTATCCAATTTTACCGATTTATCAGTGTAGAAAAAACAACAGTTCAACATCAAAATGAATTCCTTTATTTGCTGAGATGTCTCCAATGGGGCAAGCATGGCAAACGACAGATTTTTCTTAATTTTTTTTTACCTTTATGTTATGCTGATGGTCACTTGGTGAATAGCTACAGTCATTTGTTACATTTACAGTCAACTACCTGTCTTTCTGCACATGAATGTTTAGACCTGGCCTAGTGACACCACCTACATCTCAATTGCTGTGTGTTGGATTCCAGCAACCTGAAGCTGGACGCTGAAGGGCAGACTCAAGGCTACTGAGCTACACTCTCTGTAGCGGTACAAAGCTGCACCTCGGAGTTTAGTACAGCTATCTACAATAGAACACGCACCTTTTTCTACCAAAACTATTTTCCTTGTAACACTTATAATTCTAGATATTTTTTTAATTTTCAAAGTAGCATCGTCAGTACGTCAAGTTTTTATTATTAATATGTGCCTGCTGTGAGTGAATCCACATTCTGCATTACCTTACACAAAAATCAACATTTCCTTCTTACAAAACACCATCTACTTTCCAGCTGTTTATCGGGAGAACAGGCCACAACCAAGCAGGCTGACCTTTGACCCTGAGTTGCAGGAATGTTACTCAACACCCTAAGTGCTCAGTCCAGCCAATCAGAGATTGAACCCAGGTCCGCCCTGCTCCATCTAACTGGACGAAAAGCCAGATGGCCAGACAGGAGGGGGGCAGCGCTAATCCTGCTGCTAATGACACAACTTCAAATGCTCTGACAAACACACTGGCCTCACAGACAACACAAACTGAATCCCCAACACAACACAGATCACACACTAAAAGAAAACCCATAAAACTAGCCTTGTGAAAGATGAGAGTAAAGGCCTTAAGGGACAAAAAGTTGGAAAAAAAATGTAACTTAAATGTCTCTGTAGTGTGATAACATGCAACCAACAATTTCTTTTACAATCTGTACCACCACTTTGCATCCAGGGCTGTGCAATATGAGGACACATCACTTGATGATAGAAAAACAAGTTTATTTTGTAGAGTCGCAAACCACACTCTTCACAGCAATATGTTTCATCATGTGGATGACACTTTAATTCTTCCACTCTGCATGAATAGAGCTAAAAAAATATGCATGAAGCAAACACAAACATGAAGAAGGGTGAACATGACACAGTATATTATTATTCTGAAAAGGAGGACTAAATACACTTTCTTGCTATACTCCATTTGGTATTTTGGAATTTTTTTATGTTTGGCTTCGATGTTGATCATATTCATCTGTTAGTCCTATACTATAGTTGTGAGAAAAGATTAAATGTTCTCTAATATATTTTGTAACTTGTTCAACTGAAAATTTATACATTTGTAAATAAATATTATGATAAGAGTTATTTAGCAAGGGTGCAATTTAAACTGTGTCCTCTTCATGAAAAATATCTGTTCATTTAATCTATAGAAAATGTGCTGTATGTATTGCTGCAATGTATTTGTTATTAGGGTATGAAATTACCTATATCTGCCAACCCCATCCACATTTCCAAATAATAATCATGTAAAACTGAAATCAACACTCATTCTAGTCATCATTTATGCATTAAAAAAATACAAATCCACGGTCATTTTACTCACTCAATCTGATTATCATGGATAAAATTTCAAATGCTAACTGTTACTTGAGAAATGCTGACTCAACAGTTTAGAGGTACATGCTGTATCTCTGAATGGCAGCTGTGTTATGCGATAATCAGCCAACATGGACTGGTCTTTATTTTCTACGCTGAGCCTCTGGTGTCCAGACTTAAGTGCTTATTCTTTAGCTGCTTGTGTTAAAATGACTGAGTGGATTAGCTGGGGGCCTCCAGACTGGTGAGCTGCTCTCAGATCAGACTTTCTGCTCAACTGCCTCTAATGCCACACTTAATTAAAGCCAGCGTCGTGGCAGGACCTCCACAGGCTGCCCACTCATCTGAGCACCCCATCCCGCTGTCAGCCAGAGAGGAGCCTCTTTATATGGAAATGAGCCTGGGATGCTCCGGCCGCGGTAGCTGAGCCAAGCCCTTCACCAACAGCAGGACAAATCATCCGGCCCGCACCGATGGAAACTTGGCCTGCTCCATTCCACAACTCAACACAGACTAGACTGAACACTAGCAAGCATCTTTTGACTCCACCGGGCAATAAACTACATGTCCCAGGCAGGGTGAATCCTCGCCCAGATATTAACACACTGTCAGTGCTGCTAGTGATTTAGACCAGGCTGTGCTGCGCCACAGGAGGAGGAAGACGAGGCTTGGAAAATGCCAGTTACAGCTGAGCTACTTCTGCTATGCTGGCTCTGTGTGGACTGATGGTGAACTGGCTCTGGGTAGATCTGAGATGAACTTTACTTTGGTTTTACAGGTGGCTGATAGCAGCTGATAGTAAGTCAAAACTATAGATTTTTAGAGATCCTCACTGTTATTTAGCAGTTGAAAAATTTGGCAAAATAATTAATAAGTAGTTATGTACAGGTTTGTGTGCTCTGTATACACAAGAAACCCCTATGACTAATCTGAACAATGCAGAGGACAAGCTGTATTTGGACACAAAATAATAATTACACAGAAGAGTTGAGTGATACTCCAGGTACAGCTCTACACTCACACACTGACCCTGTAACATACTGTATTTAAGGTTGTTCTATAGGTCATATAAACAATTCAAATTAGGACTCATGTTGACTTGTAATGACAGGCAAATGTCCGAGTACACACAGCCCTATCTGTTCGGTGGGTTTCCATTACCCTCAGAAATGTGCAAAATTTAAGTTGCGCAATAGAAAACTGGTAATGGAAACACTGAAATGTCGCAAAAACTGTCAAAGATCACAAAAAAGTTTTTAAGCTCTCATGAGGTGGTTTTGAGATGTTTCGATATATAGAAGTATAGCGCAAAACTATAATGGAAACACATTTTGTGC
>JAPQRP010000025.1:22125221-22150087 GCA_037367295.1 Apogon hyalosoma
TTAGGACTTTGCCTTGGGACGATTATACATTCCCTTCTTTTGTTTAAGACAGTCACGGCAATAGCAGTAGATGAACAAACACTACAGTGCCAACACCGTGTAGGTTTGGCATAAAACTAAGTGCGTCCATTTTCCTTAAACAAGAACTATACAGTATTTATGAGAATTACAACATGTCGCGAGATGGGACTTCACTAGAATCACGCATCAGAAGCAAAACACTCTTCAATGGAAACACCTACAAATACTTTGTCGAAATTGTAGAAATGTCGCTTTTATTTTGCGGAAAACTATAATGGAAACCCAGCTAGTGAAAGTGTGCAGGAAGAAGGGGTTTGCAAGTCACTATGTGAACAGAAACATTTGTGTATTTATAGAGAGCACAAATACTCTCAGCAAAAAGAATACCTGCTGAAGTTAATATAATTTGTTTAGCTGTCCATTCAGTAAGGACATTAAAACTTCCCAAACTGAATTTAATCCTGGAAATGAAAATATATGCGACACCTTTGTTCAAAGCACAGGAGATAAACTCAGGAATCGCTAATTTTAGCTGTGCTGAAATTTAACAAGCTTTGCGTAAACTGTAAATATTCAGAAATCAAAGCTAAAACCACTCATTCGTCTAAATCAACTTGGGAGATGATTAGGGATGGGTACTGAACGCCGGTACTAGATGGGCCCTGGAGACAAATAAGTAAACATAACGTGCTGTGCATTCTTAATCCCCCTCGGCCAAATATAGTGTAAGATTCTGTTGAAAGTTACTGCCCTATAATTTAGATTAGACTGTCTTTATGTAAAACTTATATGCACATTTATATTTGAAAGTACTCATATAATGTAACTGCACATGGCCGTTTGTCCTTAAAAAAGTAGGTCAAGGTCACCTATTTTCAATAGGCTTCTGCTCCATGCCAAGATGCATCCACAGTATAAATTTGGTGCAGATATCTCAATGGGTTCTTCAGATAATGCGATTAAGACAGACCAAAAAACAATTACAATACTACCAATAAGTTCACATGGTTTTCTTAGTGGTTCTGGAGAATGACAAATAGAAAAATAGGTCTCCAATATATAACAGTAACATAAAAGTTGTTTAGCATGTTTTACTCATTAACTAATTAAACTTAATTCATTTCTGACCAAGGCTTTGGTCTGTGATGCATTTTTTTTTTTAAATATTCAGACCCACCCAACCTGGGTTCGGGTCAGTTCTTTTTTATACACTGCAGCTCTGAGCAGCTCAAACACCTAAGAGAGTGGCCAGTGTTCACAGGACAACACCATGGGGAAGGGCTCACTTCACCTGATGACAAAGTCCGACAAATCTTTGCATATTTGAGTGGAAACACAAGTGACCCATCACAAAACCTACAGAAATTCAGTGAAGTACATACGTAAAAATACACAGTTGGATGTAACTCAGTTAATCACAGTTTCAGAGAGGGAATATATGAGAGATCTGGAGGCTGCAAGAAATCTTCAACACTGTCAAAATACAGTTTAATACTCACAGATGATGAGTGAGGGGAGGAGGATTATTTGTTTGGAAGGCCAATCACAATGGCGTTTTCTCTCAAGTGGAGGCTGCAACTGTTGGGGGAAGCATATGCGAGCTCAGCACTAGTATGAAGCTCACTCCTACAGCGGATTTCCACTTGTATTTCAAAACAAAAATACTTAGAAGCCACGGCTTATAAAGCAAATTACTCACACAATGGTGCAATGGCACTGCGAGGTTTTACTGTACAGTAAATAATTCATGTTAATTATTTACATTAAGATAATCACAAAATCTGAATCTTTGATCATGAATAGTTGAAAAATAATGCTGTTACTTTCTTACTAAAGAATATTACATGCATATTAATTATATAGGCCTGTACCACAAATGAAAATATAAAGTGAATGATTTTGTTCACAATTTCAGCTGCAACCCAAACCTAAAAAAAGAACCAATAACAATTCTAAATCGATAAGAAACATTGATAAAAATAGTAGTATCTATAAATTTCTAACGATACCCATCAATAGAGGTGATTCACAAAGGAGTCAAGAGGATGACAAAGTTGAAGGAGGAAGATTTAAAATGTGGAATGATCAGATAACTGAGACTGCATTGCCTTTAACAACATGTGGTCACAAAGTGGTCATAAAGTGGCTAATCTGAACAATAAGGTGGTTCTCACTAAGATGCAATGTGATACACACCTTTAAGAGCTCTTTCAATCAGACTATCTGATGCGACACTTAACATGATGGATATTTCTCTGAATACATATTGATATGCCAAGTCTTCTCAGTTAAAAAAAGTTATCTCCTAAAAACACCTGCTCTGACAGTTCTTGCATTATGGTTTTGTATATTACAGTGTCTTTTCTCTGCAGAGAGCCACAGCAGCGTGAAAACACTACTTTGACCCACCCAGTCTGTGGCTAATTTTTCACCACCAGCTGGACATGCAGGACTAGACTCAAGTTTTTGTTTTCAGTGTATAATAAATCTCATAATCCACAGACTACTTTGACTACTCGAGCAGCCTGTGAGGTGTTTACGCTGTGTCTCAAAATGATGACTGATGGCTGTGAACTGCAGGGGAGACAAACAGAGTTAGTCTTCTGTTTGGAATTTCTTGTGGCTGCCAAATGTTCCCCTGCTGCCAAAGATTTTTTTTTTTTGGTTGGCAGAGTGCAGAGCAGGAGGAGATGAACCAAAATGAGATGATAATAAACAAGTGTAACACCCACTGAAGAAATATGACAAGACAGAATATTAAATCGTACCTTTATGACTATATAATTACTAATAAACGTCTGTGTGGTTATCATCTGCAAAAATATGAACAAAATGAAGGAAGGTGGAAAGTAATATTTGACAGTCACTTTGACAGCCTGCATAAACTTACTTTAATGTATTTAAAGACAAAAACAAGCAGTGAGGGGAATGTAAAGGCTATGCCTATGAAGATGCACAAGCACAATATTTACTGGTTCCATCAAAACATGACAGATATTTCTTAGCAATTCTTTGCAGGCTTTTAAAACCAAAGCACTACAATATCTAAACTCTAGTGCACAAATATGCACAGGGAGAGCATGTATGAAGTGGCTGTCCTCGAGTGGACTGACTGTACAAGCACTAGGGGTGCCAAAAAAAAAAAAAAATCGATTTACCCAAGTATCGCAATTTTTAATGTGACAATTTTTTTAATTGATTTTTTATTCCAGACTCGATATTTACATTTATGCACAGCATGTTTTCTCTGGTGAGGTGAAATGTTACAACTTTCATCCAGCAGATGGCGATGTGTAATTTTGTGATGAGTCGGTCACGTGACATCATCTGTCTATGTCGGTTTGAGCCAAGTAGAGGGGAGAAAATGGTGGAGGTGGATGATGGACGAGTGCCAGTCGAATTGGAGGCGATCTGACCAGCACTCCCACATTTTAAATCCAAAGTATGGATGCACTTTGGGTTTCATAAATTAGAAGGAAAAACAGAGCTAGACAAGACTAAAGCAGTGTGCAAGCTGTGTCATGTAAACATAACGTATTGCGGTAACACAACCAACATGTGCGCCCATCTTGCTTGACACCAACCAGAGCTGCAGTTCACCAAACTGGACAACAAGCCTGCAGCAGGTCAAAAGACCCTGGACACCACACTGAATAAACTACCCCGCTCGCAATGTTACGCAATGCTGCTGCATAGGTCACACACTCAGGAAGGTGTTGATCAGCATTTCCGCTGGTAAGGTAATCCTTGCTGCCACACCATAGAAAAAATCATCACCATCACATTAGATTTATTATACATATGTATAATATACAATAGGCCAGAACAAATGTCCTGCCCCCTCAAATAAAAGTTTGTGAACCTTCAGGAGGTAGGGAAAAGCTAAATGAGCGTTAAGTTTCATTTCCACTGACAGCAACCCCCACCCCCAGCCGAACCGCGCCAACAGATTAATTCTACAGGAAACACTGCAATATGAATATTTTATTAAAGCAGCTTGATGTGTAGGAACAGTTACATTTAGCATATACTGTATGTAGCACTGGAACTTTGTTATGCAGTCGTTCAAGTTTATGTTGCTGAATTAACTGGCTGACATGATCTGGCTCCATTGTTTTTGGAATAGACTCATGATAAAAATACACAATGTCTAGAAGTTTATATTTGAACTTTTCTTATGTTCTAGTGTAAAAAATGCAAACAAACTGATAAAATAAAAATTTAAAAAGGAAACAAATCTCAATAAATCGTAATATCAAATCACAATAATCGTAGAATCGCAATACTTACAGAATTGCAATATATATTGAATCGGCACTCAAGTATTGTGATAGTATCGAATCGTGAGACAAGTGACTCATGACACCCCTAACAAGCACATAATGTTGCAACAATAAGACCAATTCTGAATTTATGTTACATTGATGGAACTGTCATTACAAGCAGCCTCCCCACTTGTGACTCACAATCAGGTATATGTGGATATCTCAGTTAAAACATCATAGCTTTCATGTGTCAACGTAACACACCTCAACATACTATCACCACGGCAACTTTACTTCAAGGTAAATAAACATCTATAACAATCAGACCTAAAAATGTATGACAAATTAAAGGCACATGTTGCTTTGGATTACGTTCTGTTTTATCAAGCTTGTAGTTCAGCTCATTATGTTATGCGGTGATTACCTTTATGTCAGAAAAGCAAAGCTATGACAGTGGGAATGGAATATGTCCCCAGGGTGATGACGACCCTACTGTGTTCGCACATACAGGGTATGAATAAGTATTAAAGCCTAGGTTTAAAAAGAAATAGACTCAAGATTTCTGTTATACACAAACCATCAATCAGTCACATTAAGATCCAATCAAGCACTTTTGCATAATTTTGCATGATATATTATGATTATATTTAGAAATAAGCTTAGAAGAAAAAGAAAATCTTTGTGACGAACACATGATTTCTGATTTTAAAAAGGTTATTTCAAGAGAAAAAAAAAACCAGTCTATTATTTGGGCTTGTATGGCATCTTTTCTCTCAAGAAAGGCAGACAAATCTAAACAGAGGTGCTGTGCAGAAATGCTTAAGTGCTACACAAAAGTCTTATAATACAAGGAAAACCCTGGAAATGACTGTGATGGTGACAAAAAGTGAGATGTCAACATAGCAGCAGCTTTCAGTGTTTCAGCAGGATAAAGGCCTGTGGCAGCACAGCTCAGCACTCAGAGTTACAGATGCCCTGCTCCTCCTCCACACTACACATTGAATGTCTGTAACTAATGCTGCAGGGCCTGGTTATATTGCATAACACAAACTGGACTAATATTACTGCAATAACAGAGGTACTTAATATCCAAACACTGAATGTTGAGGAAGATATGATCTTATGCCTCTTACAATGAAGACAGTATGGACAGTATTCTCACACACACCACCCACCTAGTAGAAATATTCACTAGTTCACCAAGCGTGTATTCAGTGTGCGATAAAAGCCCAACTGTTATAGCAAATGGCCTACAAAAAAAAGAGATATACAACATATGTGAGCTTCTGTGAGCCATATATAAAGGTAGGCTTACCATTAAACACAGATGAATTGTGGCTTTTCATGGAATTTTTAGATGGCACTAAGACAAAAAAAAAAAAACCCACACGTGAACAGCAGCACTCTTATAATTTGAATTCTACATGTGTATAGCTTTAGACCTATAGATCAAAAGCTATACACAAAGTTGTAATCCTTTAAACCAATTCTCTGATGAATAAAACACTAGCAAAAACTCTACAGCAAAAAGATTGTGAAGCTGTTCAGGCAGACATCTGCATCAATGCAGCTTCCTGTAATACTCACTGCCAATATAAAATATTTATATGCATAGTCAAAGTAAGGCAGAGAAGACTTTAAATTCAGATAAAACCTTGCATAGAGAGCTGCCTGCCAAAGCTGGTTTCTGATTGAATCAGCATTCAGTGAAGAGGAAGTCATCTGTCTGTAGAAGAGAGTCCACCTCATATCTGTCTCTGTCTCCTTATTTAAACATCAGTCTGCACTGTCCTGTGTATACACATGAGCTCTAGACAATGACTTATCTGACACCAACCATAATTTTACTAGTTTAATAAGACAGCTTTTATTATCAGACATAGATCAGAATGGAGCTACATCAAAGGCAAAAAGCTTATTTTTGTACTTGAATCGTGACAGTCAATTGTCAAGTCAATTCAACGAGGACACAGTTCAGATTCCCATTTAGAAGAAACTGGACTTCAGCATCAGGTACCTGCAGGAAATAAAAGAAATGGCACTATATACAACACAAGGCAAGAGAGAAAATCTTCATGTTGTATGATTAGGGCTGCATCAATTCATTGATAGTTGATTAATTTGACTGTGTACGTACTCCATTGATTTGCATAAAGGGTGTTTTCACACCAGAATTTCCTTCCAATTTAAGGAGTAATGTTTTACAATGTAATATCGTTTTGCGCATCACCTTCATGCCCCCAACACCACGGCCACAACAGACTGAAGCCTACTGTCTGTTTAAGTCTGGCAGCGGCAGTTTTTTAACAGCCACTGCTTTGTGGTAATGCCCCCTTAAACAAATGTCCTGCCCCCTCAAATTAACGTTTCTCAAGGTAGTGAAAATGAAAGTGAGCTGTACAACAGCGGGAGACTTGGAGGAATTAGTAAAGCATCTTAAGTTTCACTTTCACTTTGTCATTCAAGCCCATGCTAGTGCCAGCAAGCAGGACATTTGCATGTGCGAAACACAGACATACATGGAGAGAATGAACTTGACACAGACTGTGACAATTTTTAATAGTTATCTTTTTTGTACTGTATATTTTGCCACAAGCTGGATTGAAAATGAATTATATACAAGTAAATACCTTTTATGTATTAAGTATGATTCAAAATGTAAAGGTTGCATTGATTAGTGATTAATGGTAATGATTGCCCTCACAACCTTATGGGCATGTATTACTATCTGAATGGGAAATATTGTACGAGGTCTTGGTCATATCATGGTAACTGAAGTTGTTTGAGAATGCAAGTATGCTGTGTAAATAAGGATGTAACGTCCACAGATCGACTAACTCCAAACAAGGAACATATCAGTTCAGCCTAGAGTTCAACAAAGAATTTTCACCTGGGAAAAGTAATTTTCTTATCAAAGTGGGTTTGTCTGCACTTCATTGAGTTGAAGAGCTCTCATAATAAATATGATTAACTATAGTATGCTGAGTGTCACTGAAGAACCTACTTGTGGAAAGAAGCAAAGCAAGAGCTGGGCTGAAGAAAGGAATTTGGTATTTATGGACGTCATATGATTTTGTTTATGCTGAAGATGATCATCCTCAGTCAGATGTACTAAAATACCATATCACCAGAGTACATAGTAGCTCATTAAGAGCAGGCAAAAACAGAAGCAAATGAAGAAGAAACTGACAGCTGCACCACAGCTTTTGCAGTCAGACTGCTTTTAATCGTATTCACAGCACTGCAGCTTCAAGGCAAAAAGCACAAGAGGTATAAATACCAAATCCAGCATCATCCTGCAGTCTGCAGCTGTCAGCACTGAACATTCAGTCTGACCATTCTACTGGCAGTAAATCACAGCCGACTAAACCCCTGCAAACGGCCACTCACATCTACAAAGATGCTACAACTATAGAGATAAATCTGAAAAGCAATTTCCAGCCACAACTGAGTTAAAGGCTGTTTCCCACCAGCAGCACCAAGGTACATTTGTTCACAAGATGAGATGTAGAGGAGGAAGGAAGTGAAAGTTAAACCACTATACCCGAGTCTGTGAATCAGGTTTCTCACTCTCTCAATAAAAAGGAACATCCTCCATCTGTGGATATAAGTTTCTTCAGAAAAAAGAAAACCCTAACCTGTGAGCTTTGTCAGGCAACTCATTGCCAGAGGTGGAAACACCCGCATCCTGTTTCAGCATGCAATGCAAAATGCCTGATGAGCCTGTTGATGTTCAAGTTTTATCTGTATCTGAAGCCTCCAAAATAATGTTTGCGCCCCCTAAATGCATGTTATTATTAAAAGAATCACCATGAACATCTCACTGGTTTTAAAATGCAGGCTGACCCACTCCATGTGATTATCATATCTTTAAACAGTTAATCCACCATTGAAGCACAACACAATAGCAACTTTGACGCCTCGAAATGTAAATCCGAGACAGGCACAAATACAACAACCCACAAACTCCACCACCAAAACAATGAAATCTCTAATATGAGGACGCCCAGAGCATTTGGCTGGTGCCTGAAAAAGAAACCAAACCCTCAAACTACGCACTGTCTCACTGTTGTCAGCCATGCAGTCTCGCCTTCTCTGTCTAGATCGACTGTTGACCTGTGCAGACACAGCGAGCCGCAGGGTCCAAAACACCTCATTTAGAAGCTGTTGGGTTTGGCTCTGTGCCAACAGAGTTTCAAGTGAAACACCCCTGAAACTGTGAAAGTGGTCCAGTAGAATTAAAGGCAAATGGGTGTTAAAGTACTGGCTATATTTACTGTTTTGAGTTATGATCAATTAACTACAATATTCACATATTTATAGAGAAAAAAACAAACATGCAGAGCAATTTGTCTACATAAGAAGCTAGATATAATCATTATGACTATACAGTAACTATCAAATAATTGTGTGATCAGTGTTTCATCCTGTTAGTTTGGTACATACAGAGAATACAGTAGCCTGTGCACCAAGACTGATGGATGTAGTCCATAATATAAATTTCACACCTGGAGACCTTAACTTGCAAGCAGCTACTAACATGCCATGTTAAGCTTAACTCAAGCTAAAAGACCTGCCAGCTCCCGTCAATAAGAAATAAGATATTTCAGACTCCCAGTGAATTACGATGGTAACTGAACGCGAGTGGATTGGATGAGGATGATGTGTTGTAGGAGTATGTGTGGAAATGCATCGAACACATAAACACAGAAAAAGAGGAACATGTTTACTCTTTTTTTGGCAAGGGCTGAGCTTTAGCTTTGAATGTTTAAATATAGCCTGTGGCACATACTGAAACCATCCTCATACTCAACTTTTATAACACAAGACATGATTTTCTGTTTTATTGCAAATTATGACCTATTGCTTAAAAAAGTGGAAGAAGTCATCCCTACATAAAAATATGTTTATGTTCACCGATTAGACATATTATTTACTTCAGGGGAAATGAACAGCAGCAGATCCAACAAACTGTAACCACTCTCAAATTAAATGAAAGAGAAACAAAATCGTCTACATTTGGAAAGTTTGGTGCTTTTTATGATGTACTGATCCATGTCCTCAGTGAATTGTTACACCCCTGCTGGGAAAAGAAAACTGGACAAACTGGTTCAACATTCCAGTAGTCACCCCCACCTTTACATATGGATTTATTTTGCGCTGCACATATCAGATGTCCAGAAGATCACAACTAGCAAACTGGTACCCAAAAGGTCTCCAACCATTCTGCAATTACTATATGTTTTGTTTTTTTTATCCCAAATATATCTGATTGGCAACCCACTCAGGCGGTTCATCCTTTGTTTTTTCCATCACAATCTGACAAAGATGTGACAAATGCTTATCAAATAATTAATTATGTTACAATAAAGAAAACATGATTATTTTGGGGCAAAAAAGAATATTAAAAAATACCATGACCATCCATGGTCCATCTCAACCATCCCAAATGCCAAAGCAGTGCATTTTTCTGACTGTATTTTAGGACAGGTCATGAATAGTGAGCAGCAGAGAGCCGTCATCAGCAGCTGTGTGCAGCCTCCATCCATCACGACTCTCTTTCTTCTTGGCATTACAGAGGACACTCCATCTTATTGATTATCCAGCGGGTGTGCAGCTCACTCAGCTGCTCTGTGTTCATCTGGCAGCAGACTGCAGAGCTTTAACAGCACACTGCACAGCAGTAAATGCACAGTTAAACTCGTGCTACTGAATTAAAGTGACCATCTGCGGGGCTTTCATTTAATGTCTGTCCACCTCTATGGAGAGCTAAGAACATGATACTAGGGTAGATAAATCACATGTTCCTGCCCTGTCATGCCAATGGTGAATTCTTTTTTTTTTTTTAAAAAAAGCAGAGATTTCAGATTAATCTGTTAAGAGTGTGAAGAATGCTCTCACTCACTTGACTTCAATCTTAATAGCACTGTGTAATTTTCAATTTTGTAATTGGTGCTTAAGAGAGCACACATTTTATTCATCTGTGATGCAACAAAAAACAAATTATCCAGATCCCAATTCCACGGAAATTCAGATGTGCCCTCGTGTATTCAGCAGTTCTACATTCACTTAGCACTACTCACATTTCACATGTCAGAATGTGTGTCCAGTGATTTTACAGACATATCTGTAGAGATTGTGTACCATCTTTAGTAACCAAGCAGACATTTTGAATCAATAGGGTATTTACAGGATTCATCCTGTCACTGAAAACCTAGATGGGTGACAAGTTAAAAGTAAAGACTTGGTGGGAGAGAACTCTCCAGGGTGACAATGCCTCCATCCATAAGATTCAAGGGTCCACTGAATGTATGATGAAACTGATGACACAACTTTCACAATCCCCAGAGTTCAGCTGAACTGAAAACTAAGATTCTGGACATGTTTTAAGATAAGACCACTACCACGTCCTCAGAACACTCAGTGCAGGCACTCGTTTACTACTAGTATTTATTACACATTTTTGTAAATGAATTAATAATTTTCCTCCCAAGGATTACCTCTCATAACTACTATTCTTTCCTTTAAATTTTACAGTAGGAAACATTTTTCCCCACAAATGTTTAAAATCTTTCCTAAGCTTAACATCTGAATAAAAGCTAGACTGCACTACACTGGAGTCCACAAAATTTTATGTTATCAGATTAAAAAATTCTCATTCTTCTTCACTTTAAATCCTCATAAAAATTTTGGCATAGAAAATATTACAAGTTCAGCAGCTTTGGTAGTTTATCACACTTTTAGCCCAGCCATGGGCATGTCATGAACCAACAAAGATTGTATGAGTTTTTTTTTTTTCCAATGGACAACACTGATGCAGTGATCATACCATTGGGTCACTGTTGTACCTTACACCAATCCATGCTCCTAGATACATTTTAGAGCTCGCACACATCTATTTTTAGTCATGACCGGGACTGAAATGCTCACATTTTCAAGCTGTGGAATGTGCACTTCATCGACTGTGCCATGAAATCAAAGGCACTTTTAATCAAAATATCATGATTTTTCTTTTTAATATTTAAATCTCATATTTATTGTTCTGTTCTTCTATGTCTATTTTTTGACACCATTATAGATCTATCAAATTTCATTGTTTGACTTACAATGACAATAAAGCTATTCTACTCTACTGCTGACTGATTAAAATCAAATGATTGAGAATACAGAGGGCAAAGAAACTTTCACAGCCACGCACTGCTCCAGCTCTAGAGCCACCACTTCACGTCCCTCTGTCTTTATCTGTCTTATCTGTCTTAGTCTCTCTCAGAGGCAGAGTTCAGTCAGCGGTCAGAAGATGCAGCAGTGTAACTCCAGTGTAAACTGTACTGTCTTTATTCCCAGTCTCTCTCTCACTTTGAAATATACTTATCTGTTTACAATTACTCAATGCATCTTCACATATTACAATATAGCAATGCTTCAGTGTTTAACTGCTTATCTCTGGTAGCTTGCTGGTTAAACAGAGGCCTCAAGGCAGCATGAAATGAAAACAAAGGTCAATCAATGTACACAAAAGACTAGTGGACAAAACAAGCAAATATAGAGCAAGAAGATACATATTTGTGTAACATAACTTATGACACCTTGTTTGTAAGGCTTGTTACATTAACCTCACAAAGCTACATAGACAAAAGCTTGGACATCAGCCAGCTCTCAAGTTTACACTTACAGAAATTCTGGGTTTCAATATTACAAACTAGGGATGCACAAAAACTATCAGCACCCATAATTATCAGTCCAAGAATGAACAAAATGACATCGTTCAGATAATTTTGATAATTAAAGTTTTCACCAATAAATAGAGCTCATAATAATAAACTAAATGCTTAGATTTCTCGCATTTCAAAAGCATTCAAATTTTTTAGTTTGGATCAACTGCGGATTTTATTTTTTTCATTTTAGTCAGATGGCATTCTCATTGCACTTTTTGCTAGTGGACCAAACTTTGTAAACAGAAGCATGCATGTGATGAACTGCACTGGCATTGGACAGAAAAGTCAGGGGAATCAGGATGTTGATGAAAATAAACATGGAGGTCCTATGTGCAGTAGGACCAAATGTCAATGAGACATTCAATCTCCTCATTGCGCCACATCTGTCCACGGCTCACGCCTGTTGCTATTAGCTCTGGCTACCTATGCAGCTCAGCTACTTCCAGTATTGTTGATTACTCACAATACCATGCTTCATCAAACACAAAAAGGCGCATGGTTCCTTGGTTCGTTTTAGCTCGAGGCCAGTTATAGTCACACAAGAAGGGAACTGGCCCAGAGTCTGTTTGGAAACAAACCAAGAACACCTCTTCTAGGTGGTCCAAACCACTTGTTTGGTTCAAATCAGAGTTTGTATGTTTGCATTCACACCTAACAGAAAAAAAAAAAAAAAGTCTGGACTTTCCAGGGAAATGAACTCTGTTCCGTTTTAAATGGACCAAACTTAGTAGGTCTGGATACACTCTCTGCTATAGCTGCAAGGTGACGATCAAGTGGTTGTGGTCACTGTTTTGGTCTGGCAGCAGAAAAAGAAGGCCATTCCAAAATGCTTAATGTACAAAAAAGCTTAATGTAGATTAATGCCTGAGAACAGTGATCAGTCATCACCAAAGTTTGTGTGGACATCTCTAGTCATGCCCACTTTCACCTCTGCAAAAATCACAATGACAAACCCAATTTCATTAATGTTGTCCACATTAAGCCTTTTCCTCTTCATAGGGGGCACATTATAAATAAAAAGCTTAACGTAGCTTAATGTCTGAAAACAGCGGACAATCATCACCAAATTATGTATGTGTACATAAATAGTAAGTAACTATTATGGTCTATTGTTCATTTAAAGCAGCCATAGGCTTTTGGTTCTGTAGAAGCCTTTATTTTACTATTAACTGAGTTTTACCACTGACTTGAAATAATAAAAGAATTTGAAGAATGGGAACTATTGTCATCTGTTATTGGTAATGATAAGGTTGCACCGATCCAATATTAGGATCGATATTGGCCCCAATATCAACATTTTAGCTGGATTGGGGGTCTGTAAAAGTAACCAATCTATAAGACCGATGCTTCCTCTTTAAATTTTTGCGACACAGGCTATGTCATGCATGCCGAGAGTTGAGTGGAGTTGTTGCAAACACAGACAGGCTACATGGAGCGAACTAAAGGGTCTGTGAGGTATTTTAGCCTTACCACACCAACTAGCTCAACAGCAGTTTGTAATGCTTGTAAAGTGAATGTTGCCAGGGGTGGTGGTAGCATTGCCAAATGCAACACGACAAATTTAATTAAGCACCTGCAGAAGCACCACGCAAAGGAGCACGAGAAATTCCAGCAGCTCAACAGATCAAAAGGAGCCGCCGCTGCTGGAGGTAGTACACAGCTAACGTTGGTAGATCTCCAGACTGTAGCTTTTTAAATCAACATGATATCGGATCATTATCGGGTATCGACGGATAAGCAAGGCCCCAGCATCAGTACTGGAACTGAAAAAGTCGGATCAGTGCATCCCTAGGTTATGAGAAACAGGAAGTTATCGGTAGTAAAAAACAATTATAGTGTATCCCTATTACAAACTCATCTATAAGGGCCATTCTATATGAAAATACATATCCCATTATGACAGAAAAATATTTAACGTACTTTCACGTAATGCCTCGTCATTTGCATATACTTATAAATGATCCTCTTTACAGCAGTATATTAAGTGATTTAGGCACTCTGAGTTCTGCTGCACGGCAGTGAGACAGCCAGTAAAACTCCATGATAGCAACACAAAAACAAAAAGGAGTGAATGTGATAAAAAGAGGGATTCTGAAAAAGTTAACTGTCCTGAATGTCCTAAAAAAGGTAATCAAATTTGATGTAGCACAGTATGGTTATTTTAAAACACTTAACAAAATTAAGAAATTAACTTGACATAAAATTGCATATACTGTAATCAGGGTTTCGTTAAGGTGCATTTTGCAGAGACATGTATACAGCACAGTCAAAACACGTCAGGTTTTTGACTACAGTTTGTGACCGTCTCTGGGTTTGCCCATCTACAGTGAGCTGTGTGGTGCACAAATAAACAAGTCAACAGACTGAGGTAAAGCAGAAGTATGGTTAAAAGAACAGCCCACACTTCTGGACAAAAAGAGAAACACAACTACTATTAAACATTAGACTTGAATATCAAGAGGATTTGGACAAGATCAGATTGCATACCTTTTGAAGATGGGTGAAGGAATAAAGAGGCTGCGTTTGCATAGTCAAACAAATCCAACACTGGAAGGAAAACTTAGATAAAATCCTATTTTTTAAAGGCTGCAGCTGTAAGACATATGCCACTGAGGTATTTTACATTATTCAGATCATGTACAGCTGCTTGAAGTATGAATATTGTCTTTTCTAAGAAAAAGAGCAAAAAGTGGAACATTTTGTGTATATGATTGTAATCAATATAAGGCTTATTTTGAAATATAAACATATACTGTAGTCAGCTTCAGTTTATCTTCCATTTCAAATACAGAAATGTGTAGATTGGAGTTTTAATTTTGTGGATGACACATCAAGACTTTACTTGGCATTTGTTCTATCAGGTTGAAAAGACCAAATTCAGAGTTGATGGCAGACTGATTCACTCTACTGATCCTTCTGGAGTAGTCATCAGAAGTAGTCTTGTCTGTAGCAGTTCATCAGCTCAGGTAACTCCACAGAAATCCTCCAAGTCATTCAACACAGCGACAATCACTGAAGGACCATTGGGGCTGTTTGTGGCACAGAAGCAAGTAGGTGACAGCAGGTCACGGCAGCTCCCAGCTTCCCTTGCTGCTCAGGAGTGCCGTCTTCCTGTTTGACTGGCCTCCCAGGAGGAGCAGATACGTTGGCTCATTTCAGTTTCCTGTTGGCATCTGACTGGCTCAGCAATTCTGCTGTCAAACTAACCATAGTGCACACAGAGGTCTACTGCAGGCAATTATACACCGATTTTATGTGTCTGTAGCCATTAAAGTACACTTCATTGACATTAAAAGACTTGTTAGGAACTCTTTGACTTGCTCAGTGGTTAGAAGTCATCATTTGCAATTATTCACTCAACTGACTAATGTGATATTACACCTGCTGCTAGACAGAATACTACTGCACAAATGTGGAAACACTGCATAAAGCAGAATGTGCTCTATTAAGATAAGAAAATAAATGGGATTATTATACTTTACTTAGTGCTTCCCTGTGTATAGAACAATGTACGAATACACTTGTCAGGAAAAAAAACCCAATGTGATATATATCTAGACGTGAATATTGTTGGAAATATCTCCCAGAATAGCACTGAAGTACCTTGCATAACCAAAGACAGACATATATATCTATGACAATAGCACAATTATCATGGTTTCCACAAGCATTTTTTACTTGTTGGTCCAATGTGTGGAAACAATTTATTTTAATAGAAAAATCAGAAATTTATGTTGGCATTCTTGAGTCTGTTACAAATACTAATACAACACACAACTATGGTGAGGAATTACTGAAAACTAACTCAAATTAATTTGTCCATTTAATGAAAAGTGAATATTAAGCAAAACAGAAATAAACAGTTTAGCAAATTATAAAGACAAGGCTCGCATAGCTTCAAATGTAGCCTGTAGATCAATTAATACATTTACCTTTTCTGCTTTTTTCCAACTGTACCAAAGTCCTCTGCTGCCAGCTTAAAATCAAATGTGCATTTTATGTAAAAGAACACAATCACTGAAACAGACCTGAATAAAATACAGCATAAATAAATAAAATGGTCAGTGCTGTATGTGTATCACCAATATCTGTCAGTACTAAATGCATTAATGACATGATTTACAGTGGCAATAATCCAGTGCAAGTCTTTCGGTAAAAATGAAAGCTGGCTGTGAGCATCTGGTGTGAGTATTTCATCAGGTGCAATGAAAATGCAGTTTTTTGGAAGAAAAAAAAAGCCTAAATGTTTCAGCTTCAATAGAGGTGGCTTTTACAAAAATGTCCCTGTTTTTAGACATTTTGCAAAAGAACCAGAGTTATGTTATGTAACACAATCCCATGAGTTTGGATGTAGAAGAACTGTTTATATAGCTCAAGTTTATAATCTTCTGACACTTCTACTGTTTATCCCCAGTTGTTTGTCACTAACATTTAGATTTCCTTTAAAGTTAAAAATGTCGCGGCCTTCATTCTCCCAAATTGCCACTGGAATAGCTGGAACATAGAAAAACAACTTGTATTCCAAAGTTCAAGATTGTATTCAGTGACCTTCACTTTCAAAGCTACACATTGACAGCTGTGCAAAACTGGAATAAGATGGCCACAAACCATAGAGGGTATCATGGTGAACAAGCACACTGAATCATAAGACCATAGCAGAAGTTAAACAACTGTTACACACCAGTGTCACACACCTGCCACAAGATTAACTGAGATCTTCAATGTGTCAAGGGATTTGATTTGCTCTGAAGACAAATATGTCCAGCCTATGGCGTCCTTTTGTTTTAGATTACAGATAAAATCACAAATATTGATAACCAAGATTAGTCATTGCTCCATGACTGAAATTCAAACAATTAAGTAGCAGACATAAGTAACATTGATCCTACTTATTGTGAGAGGACCCTTACACACATAAACAGAGTTCTTTTATACATTCAAGTATTTAAAATTGGGAATTTTCCCCTCAATAGCTCACGGACTGATATCGCAGGCCTTTAATCACTCGAGAAGGTTATGCAATCACACGAACCTAGTAAAATCGCGACCTACCAGTCATGTTAATGGCAGCATGTTTTATCATCCGAGACAAATCGTTAAATAGTACCTTAACGCGACAGCAAGTTTTAAAAAAATGACCTCGAACCGCAATTAAAAGGATATATGTATCGTAGTTAGCTTGCATTTTAAGTTAGCCATGCTGGGGATGTTTCGCGGATGTATGTTAAAACCGTGGGAAGAAAAAAAAAAAATCAATAGTGTCAGGAATGTTATTACATTGTACAAACGGGGTTGGTTTTCCATTATATAAACGGCAGTTCTTGCAAACACCTCAAAGCTAACTAGCCAAGCTAACGCTGGTGCATTAATCGTTAGGCTAGTTAGCGGTGGCGGATTCGTCGGCCCTGGGTCTCGCTGTCCTTTAGCGCAAAGCTAACTTGCACGCAAATAACGCGTCACAGCGGCCACGGATGTTTAGTATTACCGTAAAATTGACACAACAACGTGAATTTAAGGGTCTACCATCGAATAACATGAGGGCATTTTCGCTAAATTTGTGCAGCTAGTTTGAGGCCCGTCGTGGCCCGCTACGAAGCTAGCGATATCCATTATCGGACGCAGCGTTGCTTTCCCCTACTGTTCGGATTTCGGTGTTCAATGTTTCAACTTGTGACGATAAATCAGTTATTTTCACACAGCTATACCGACAGTTAGGTACGATATCACAGACGTCACAAATGGAGCTAACCTCTATATATAACACTGTAACGACCGTTTATATAACTGTTGACCTAAAGTCCTATTTGCCGTGTGATGGACAATTACCGATGCAGCGCTTCGAACCTCCCCATTAAGATTATGTATCCATTATCGGACATACTTTGGGATTTGTTTCAACTAGTAATACTGGTTTTACATATGATAAGCCACGCTAAACCATTTCATACATGACAAATGCTGTTATATCAGGTGATTATGTGTTTAGTTATTTTTTTAAAGCGCTGAACAGTCGAGTACTGATGTAAACCTTCGGTACGCCAGTAATGGAACGGACACAGCTGTAAAGAAAGTGTGGCTACAGTTACATTTACAGTGTAATGCACCCTTTTACGTGTATAAAATGGGTGACAGAACGAAAAGGCAAGAGTACATATTTTGCTCCTAAAAGGAAACAAGCGGGTCAGACGGGGACGTGTCCGATAATGGACGCATCCCCCCTTAGCTCCCCGGTCTCTCCAGACAAAGACAGCAACTAGCCTGCTGAGCTAACCCCCGGGATAGCTAGCAGGCTATCCCGCGTTTGAAAAAAGTGCTTCCAGATCCCATTAAGATAGCCAACTTTAACATGTCTACTTACCCCGTTTGGAATCCCTATCCGACCAATATTCATGTACACTCCATAGGTCCCGGTAATCCCAGTAAAAACAGTTAAAACAACCTCCCAAACTGGTGGATTGAACAGGCAGACCAGTCAACGTGCTCCCAGTTCACTGGACCGCAGCCATCACACGGTCACAACCAGGAGAAAACTGGAAAACAGCGGGAAACATTACATTTCTGGAGTCAGTTGTCGTGCCTGGATGGAAATAAAACATATCCCAGGTATCCCATGGCTGGTGGTGATATTCCAGGAGTTTTCAGATCAGCGGTATCCCTGTAAACGTACGCACAGACAGCAACAGACAGACAAACAGCTCTGTGGGGCTAAATGGCTGTTAGGTACAATGCAACCAAAGCCCGGAACACTGGATCAATGGAGTCACTGGACCTGGAGTCAGTGGGCTCACTGGATCGGAGTCACTGGGCGTCCTTTGATCAGTGGACTGGAGACTGTGGATGCATCCCACTGCCTCAGACCTAAGCAATGGTGGAGGGAGAGCTCGGACCTCTACTTTAGTAAAAGTAGCACAAATACTCGGGCTGAAGTAAAAGTCCTGCATTTATGAGTAAATGACTGTTTTATTTCAGACATAAAAACACAGTAACAGCCTTACCTAACAACCAAACAACTGAGGGTTTTGCAACACACCTCTGAAAACACAATTTGTGAAATTTGGGAGATTCAAAAATATAACAATAGAATAGAATAGAATAGAATAGAATAGAATAGAATAGAATAGAATAGAATGTCAATACATGGTATTAATATCACACAGAATTAACAAGTTTTTTTTTTTCTTTTTTAAAATCCTAGTAGGCTATAGTAGGGGAAAAACCCAGTTATAAAAGGTATTGCAAATTCTAAAGTATATATACTAAAGTATAAAATATAAAGTATAAATAAACAAGTGGCAATAAAGAAAAGTGACAAAGTGCATTTTACTTGAGCTTATTGCAGTGTAAGGTGCTATTGTTCTTGTAGCAGAACTTTTAACATTTATAGAATATTTTTGGCATGATACATAAAAACCCTCTTATTTTGATGTATGATTTATGACCAATTTTTAATACCATGGAGTCTGATATAGAAAAACTAAATCAAGTGCTTTTTAAATACATGCGTTCATAATTCCACAAATAAATTCTTCAGATTCTGAAGCATTTTTCATTTCCTCTTGTCAGATATTACATACACAACATTTATAACATACTTAATTTTCCTTCACGGCTTTGTAAACATGAATTACTATGATTACTGATATAAATAGCACCTCTTTTTCATTACAGTTCAGTGGTGCTGAAAGATGCATAGTAGCAGCTATTTTTCCTCTACTTATCTCTTTTTTAATTCAGGAGTGGTAATGCCAGGCTCGTGGCTCTCCACCACCCCAAGAAGAAATCACACAACCAGGATATAAACATTACAAACCCTGAATGCTCTGCGGAGGTGATCCGTCAAAATTGTATGAATAATGCTCTTTGTTTGAACCCACAATGATCATTTTGATTCACTGGGTTTATCTCTAATAGCAGCATAAATCACTTTTGTGGTTTTTGAAGAAGTCAACAGTTATTTGAAGAATGAAGGAAATGTTTAATTAATTAAGTTTAATACTGGTTGGGTTCGTTACCAGAGATGGTTCAAAACAAGACCATCTGCTGAAGAGTGATTTCCCATTTCAGTCTCATGTCGATTTTTCTATTGTCAACTCCTATGTGATAATAAGGGCAGATTCTGTCCTGTTCAGTCTAATGGGAGAAATGAACATGAGCACATATTACAATCCATTCTTTGGCACTGTAGTCACCCAAGTACAAACATTGCGCTATTGTTATATCTGCTGTTGTTTGGTTCCATTATGCACCTTCTCATCTCATAACCATTACTGTATTGCACTATTGCTGCTATTGTAAATAGACTGATACGTACACTTTATAGTCTGCTATAGTTTTTTCTTTATACCGCTTATTTATTCTTATTCTATTTTTACTGCTTTTTTTTTGTTAAATGCATGACATTTAATAAGAGAGAAACAGTATCTCAATTCTCTGTATGTTCTGTGTATCAAGTGAACTGACAATAAAGAATCTTTGAATCTTGATTCTTTGAAATTAAATACCAGGCCGCTTTTCAAAAGCTACATATCCTTTGAGCAATCTGACATTAAAAGAGGATTCATCATCTGACAGTCCAAACCAAAGTCCAACCCAGTGTTCATTTTTGGTCATACTTTATGCATTTGGTCTAGTCTGCTTTCACACACGGCATCAAATGACATCCTGAAGCCATCGTCTAAATGTGCTGCATCTTACTGAGTCCGACATCAGCATGTTGTTAAAGTCTGATCTTCTAGTATTTTACCCTGCTCCCTGAAGGGGAGGCAAAGGGTTTTGCTTTTGGTTTGGTTTGTTTGTTTGTTTCTGTATTTGTTTGTTTGTTTGTTAGTACTCTAGCAGCAAAACTATTGGTTGGATTCATACTAAATTGGGTTTATAGATTGCCAGTGACCAAGAATAGACCTGATTACATTTTGGGAAAAGTAGGTCAAAGTTCAAATTTTTTATGAATTTTTTTTACTCTTTTTTTTTTTTTTTTCTCTCGTTTACTTGTCTTGTCATTTACTTGTCACATGTCTGTAGCAGCAGAACTATTGGTTGAATTCATACCAAACTGGGTTTATAGATTAGATTAACTCTTATTAACTCTTAACTCTTATTAACTCTTATTTTTCTGCCATTTCCTTCTAATGCAAAATTTCAGATGTCTCTAAAAACATCAATTTTGTTTCAATTTACTTCAAACTGACATCAGCACACATGTAGGCATGATGACATCAGCTGGATCAATACCAAAATAAGCTACAATATGTGTGAGGTGGGTTTGTTGTGCCTGGCACCACATGTTTTTTTTTTTTTTTTTATGATAATAGCCTGACATAACTTCCTGTGATTAGTCCAAAAGTCTGAAATAAGTGTTTTTTTACATTGTCCATGACTTGAACTATGGTTGAGTTTGATCTGGACCAAGGCTATCTCTTCGAGTGCGTCATAAGCCTGGTTGTTTGATCTGTGCTGTGGTTCAATGGAGGTTTCACAGTTGCAAATTTGTCCAAAACAAACTGGAAAGTCCAACTGTCAGGACCAAAGAAAGTCCATTGTAAAGCACTTGAAAACACACACACACACAGAGCAAGTGAAAATTTACTTTGAACCCTGTGTCTGCCTCAGTAACACACAACTGCAAAATGTAGCAATGCAAATCTCGTCTAACGGAGGTAAAAATGAGCAGGAAAATAAAGTGAAGTATAATTATAAAATAATATTAACTACCAGCAGAAAAACATGATATTAGTGCATGACATTCTCAACCCTTCTGGCCATGCCCAATTAGAAAACAGGAAATACACTCTTTCATACTGTCTTTGTGTAGAGCTGCCTTTCTACAAATGAATCATGGAGTTGTTTTTTTCTGGGTCCACACTTATCAGGGCAAAATACTTAACAGTAGTATGGTAAGTTAATTCATTTTCATAATTAAAATAGCAGGAGAGAGTTATTTGGAAGAAACTGACAAGCAGCAGAAAAGCCTCAGTTGTAAAGAAAAACAAGCTGTAAACGTAAAAGATTTGACAAGGTGTAAACAACTTAAAGAGATATCATGATGAAATGACATAAAAGGATATAACATAGAAGACATCACTAGAAGACAACAAAAATGTAGAGAAGTACTAAAATGAAACGTTAATCTAACTGAATTGAGCTCGTTTTAACCCATGAAGACCCAGTGCTACTTATCTGGCAGTATCAAAATATTTTCTTTCTCTATATTTGCCTGTTCTTAGGTGATTTATCACCATTTATTATAATATTATCCTCTGCATTTTGTGGTTTTTCAGTGAAAATCAGGTATTTTCCAACATTTAATTTACTCATCATGTAGATGTTCATGAAAACTCAGATTAAAGGTGAAGGTTATTATATCAGAAACAGAGAAAAGTGAAGAAAAAGTGAATTTTTCAGTGAAGATACCAATAACTGAACATAAACCAAGTATCTCCATCCACTGTCATTGATCCAACTCCATGGGTTTTACAGGTGAATCAATGTTGTAGAAGATGACGGTGTTTCCACATTCACTACGGAGCCTCTGAACATCCAAATGGGTCATATCTGATGACCATGAACAGATGATAAACTGTATTTTACACCAGTTATTTACATGGATTGATAGGTTTAGTGAATTAATAAGTATTTAACATTTTAGATCAGTAGATGCTTTTGGTCGCTGGTGGCTGTTTGGGTCCTTATTGGTTAACCCTATATAGGGCACTCATAGAAATACTCTGAAATTTCAACCTTAGTGTGTCATTGGACTTTGTTACTTTTGTGGGTCTTTATGAATAAAGAAAGAGACATGGCAACTCATTGCATTGTTTTTTCTCCGGTCTCAAGCTGAAAAAGCTTGGGTACCACTGGTATAGATGATCTTCATTTATACTTCAGAATTACCGGGGGAATATGGTCATCATAACACTATCTTCAGGAGGAATTGTATTCTGGAAGGCATTGGACCGACAGCTTTGTGAGAGGCTTATGTTGGTTTTTCCTTTAATTTGTCTCCTGTCTGTATGCTTTCACTGTGGTCAGTTTTAGGTCGGTGTCCTGTCTTGTCTGGTCTCCCTGGGTTTGTACTAGAGTGCAGAGTCTAGTCTGGAAAAGCTTTAATTCTAAACAGTTTCCAGTTCAGTTCAGGTGGAGATTGTAGGAACATCATGTCCGGCTTCCATTTGTCTTTCCCACTAAAACATGGCTCTGCTCCCTGTCTTGTGTTTAATGTAGAATTCCAGGCTGGTTACCGTGGCAACAAGGATATGATAATGTTGCTTTTGACATGACATCACCATCTCTGTCCTTCATAGCTCCTTTAACACACATGCATAAGCATACTATTACCTGTTACAGGTGATCTTTGTGTGTGTGTGCTGGAGAGGTGGGGGCTTCTTTCCATCTGATTACATTTTTAATCAGTGGTCTCTGCGGAGGGAGAGAGCATTTACATTTTTATTTGATTCCTCTCTTCTTTTGTTCATGTGGGTGACTCTCTGTTCAGGACACAGTGTGCTGAGAACAGAGGAGTAACAGCACAGAAGAGAAGGAATAATCACTGTGTAATGAGGTGTTAATAGAGCAGTAAAATACGACAGTAATACGCATTCATATTATATGAATTTTATGGTTTAATGCCTAGATTGCACTGTCAATTGTGCTTTCTTTCTGACACTGGAGAATCAGTGTGTTGGTTGTTTGATGTGAGTCCAATGTTTTTATGTCCAATTTACAAATGCATTGCACTAGTTTAAAAGAAAAAGGGTTTAGAATAGAAGTAGAGAAAAGAAATAGTACTTCAAAACTGCTAGTGGGCTGTATTTTGCAAGATAGAGTATTGGGTCAAAATGTGAAATTCTATGAATTATTAAGAGAATGGTACTACTCAAAAGAGATGTTTGTCTCTGAGCAACCAGTTCCACATCAAAACACTGTTTGTACGTTAGAATACATTCACATTTCAGTCCTTCTGGTGTAAGATTTAGAAAACCATCAAATAAAGATATGTTAAATTATGTTAACACTTTGTCATAGATATTGAAAACATTAAATGCTCGCACTTTTGTCATTTATTTTACAACTTATCTAGTTAGTATGTAAGATTTAGGACATTTTATCTCTGGAACAGATAATTTATAGAAAAAATGGTAGACTAGTGTTATTAAAGCTGTAAAATGCAACAGACACTTTAAAAATATCTAAAAACAACTATGTTCATCATGTATTCTTATTACTTCTATAATTAGATTCTATGTTTCTAAGAACGGTGATGTGAACATTGTGGGCAACATATGATCACGCAAGTAAAGCAGTTAACACATTATATAATAAAGACTTTTTTGTCAATATGTTAATGTAACACGTGATAGCTTTAAGGTGTTTGTGTGTCTCTAACTCTTCAGACAACCATCTGTTGTATGCTATGCACTGTGGTCTATATAGGTTTTATGAATAGAACACATATTTTCTGGTTTTATATGCATAATAAATAGCTTTAAATTAACCTTATTCTTAAAATCTGTAATATGTAAGTTATTTTATGCTTTGTTGACATGACCTGTCCTCTATTACAGCTATGCTTTTCATTTGCTTTTTGCTGCATAATTTGCTGTTATCTTTGATGCATATCAGGATTTTGTGTATATACTGCTGTACTGTCAAATTTGATATTTAAAGGTGGTGTTTACAGGTTGCAAGTTAATTTTCCTGCAGCTGACATTTATGACAGGCATCATTAATACTTCACTGTACTTAAAGGAGTGATGTTTTGCTTTAAAAAAACAAACAAACAATGGAATTACGCATTTTCAAACATTTCCCTGTGGTCTACATAAACTGTAAATGCTCTGCTTGGGTCTGAATTCTTTATTAATTCAAC
>JAPQRP010000025.1:22307593-22321786 GCA_037367295.1 Apogon hyalosoma
TCTATCTATCTATCTATCTATCTATCTATCTATCTATCTATCTATCTATCTATCTATCTATCTATCTATCTAATATATAAAAACCAATATAAAAACCAACAGTCAGCATGAAAAAAAACACTGACCAACATGTCTCATAAGTTTATGCAAATAAAAATAAAAATAATAATCTCATCAGTCTGTGCAAAACCATCATCACAAGTTGACCTGTTTACCCATATCAAGACCAGGTGCTCATTCTTTTTTTCCCCCTTAACTTTGGGGGTTTTAGAGTACACACAAACACCACTGTTTAAGGTACATATGTTTATTCTCCTGCTAATGTGCTCTGGAGTTGGTCTCTGAACACCTCCAATGGCAGCTCACTGCTCCTAATGTTTATGTTACTGCTAATGCTAATGCTAGGTATTGTGTGCGGTATTGCGTATTGTGTGAGGGTGAGTAAAACGCAGAGTCTGAAACGTTATTTTAATCTAGACAGTTGAGTCTCCAGTCTTTAGTTTCATCTTTTTTGTAATTAGTAATTAATGTTAAGTTAGGATTCCTTTGTTTCATTATATTCCATTGTTTCACTAGATACCTTTGTGTTACAAGTGGGTAAAGTTCTTATGGGTCACATCTTGGTCAACACAACAAACTGACAGATTTATGAACACAGGCCTTAGGGTTCACCTTAGGCACACTTTTAATTACACATGCCCACAAAGGATCGTAAACTACAGGAGATAAGATGTAAAAACTCTGTCAGTATAGGAGTAAACATCTGGTTGACTTAGAATCAGATGACACCAGCCCATTGTTGGTGACCCAACCCACCTTTCCCACAAGGGGTATAGATTGGGGATCAGTTTACAAAGATATAAAAGTGATCTGTGTCAGAATATCGGGGCCATTTCATTCTCCTCTGTGGGGGTGGGTGGTCCTCAGCTGAGTTATGCTTTGTGGTCAGATCAAGTCAATCCAATAAATTTATAAAAAGGAGACCGAAAGAATCCGGATGAATTCTTGGAGCTTCCAACGAAAGAACACGCTAACAAGTCGAATTTAACTACGGGCATAATAAAAAGCAAGTTAACCTTTACTCTTTCGTAACAGCTCAGTCATTACCTTAACTTTATTGTTTACAACTATAGCTCTGTTCATATTTACCTGCATCAGAGCCTGAGAGTCAGTAAATGTTTCAGATATATCATACAGTTTGTGAACCAACATTACCATACATCTCTGACTTTTAATGAATTGGTCCATTTTCCACTGTGAGAAAATGCATTTTTCAAGTTCATCTAGCTTGAAAAACAGGAGGCTTTCATAAAGGAACACTTCATCCTTCAGTTTATCACAAATGTTCAGAACTAACATTTCACGATGCATGTTTTTCACTGGATGGGAAGAGAAATTGTAATTTGAGAAGAAACGATGAGATACATAATAGAAACACTAAAGTAAATACTCATGTAAGGCATAAGAACAGTACTTGTGTGAAAATATATGGTCAACCAGTCCTACTTGGTTTGGAAAACTACAGGTCACGTTTTGCAAAGATAAACTATCATCCACATACTGAGCACTTGGGTTTTTTTCAGAACTTACCTTGGGCTTTTACCATAGATAAAAGAAATCAGTCAAAAGGAGTGAAGTGGAAAGATTAGATCATATTTTATTTTGTAAGAAAGTGAATGGAAGCCTTAAAGCAGTGCTCTGGTAAGTGGTGCCATTATTACTATTGATTTTCCTCCATTTTCATGCAAATGTGAGATAATGCAGAAGGACAGTGGAGGGCGCCACTGACGTTGCTCCCACTCACACAGTGTTTTAATTTCTAAATGCTTTAATATGTTTTAAATTTTCTTCTACATGCAGTATATTTGGTTGTATATTTTGAAAACCTTCTTTGTCCACAGTGATTAGATATAGTAGATAGTTTTGTGCGGATCGATAATGAAATATCGATATCTCTGATACCAGATCTTTACACTCTAGAATCGATTCACAAGTCAAAATATCGGTACTTTTGATACTTCAGTCATTTGAGGTAATGTATATCAGAAGCACAGTGGAAAGTAGCTAAACTATTGGGATCTTACCCAAATGATACATGACTGGTGGAAACTACTTCTTCTTCCACCTGAGTAAGTGTGTACTGCATCACACTTCTCAGTCAGTCTGTACTGAGCAAAAAACCGAACAGACTAAAGGGGAAAACAGTAAATATGCTATTGTTCCTAAAACGAGGTAAAGTGTTGATGTTGGATCCTTTTGTTGAAGTGTTACATGTTCAGTATTTTCATGTTTCATGTTCACATATTCATGTAATGTGAATTAACCCATAAAGACCCAAACACCCACTGGCGACCAAAATTATTTACTGATATAAAAAGTTAAATAACTGTTGATCCATTAATCCTATTAATACATGTAAATCATTGGTGTAAAATACAGTTTATCATCTTTTCATGGTCATCACATATAATCCATTTGGACGTTCAGAGGCTCCATGGTGAACATGGAAACACCGTCATCTTCTACAAAATGATTCACCAGTAAAACTCATGGAGTTGGATCAATGACAGTGGATGGACACACTTGTTTTTATGTTCAGTTAATGATAGATTTTACTGAAAAAGTCACTTTTTCCTCCAATTTCTGTTTTTAATATAATAACCCTCAACTTTAATGTGAGCTTTTATGGACATCAATCATGATCAGTAGATTAAATGCAGAAAAATACCTGATTTTCACTTAAGAATGCAAAATACTGACCATATTATTAGAATAAATGGTGATAAATCATTTAAGAAAAGTTAAAAATAGAGAAAAAATCATTTGGGAACAGCCATAAAAGTAGCACTGGGTCTTTATGGGTTAATATGCAAATTTTCATTTTTATAATAGTTCGTAATAATTAAACCATAATCACTCTCATGTCTTGTATTCTTTATGAAGTTAAGATTTGAAATACAGTATTTTTTAATTTATTTTCCAGACATTAAGAGTATTGATATCAGATCGTTGTTGCTGATACCAGCCTGAATTTTACTCTGTATCAGATCGGAAAGGGAATCCATGGTATTGGACATCACTAATAGTAGATATTTATTTATTAATTTTTGATGTGACAGCAGATTCACTTTATTAATGGCCCTGACTTTGTAGAGGGTGTAAAATTTGCTGAGCTGTGTGGAAATGTAGCTTTATGTACTTAACCCTAAAAAAAGACGGACATCAGCTAAAACAAAGGCCTAAGCTGTGCTGTGGGGTTGTCAAGTGGCTGAAACACATCATGTAATGCGTCAACTCCAGCAGAGGATGTTTGTAGCATCATTCCATTTTTTTTTTTTTTTTTTACCGGCTGTTAGTCCATGAGCTATTGTGAAGGCACTGTGTCCGTCGTCGTCGTCATCTTAATCCTGTTTGTTGTTGTCTTTGTAATCTTCGTCAGCAATTTCTTCAAACATCTTCTCAGATGAAACTACTGGTTGGATTCATTGCAAATTTTATATGTAGCTTCCTTGGGATAATTTCAACAAAGCTCATTCACAGTTTTGGGAAATTTTGATTTTTGCATTTTTGATGAATTTCTGAAATATTAAAAATGTGCTTGTACTTATAATGGGCAATATTTTAATGGCTTATAACATGGAAATGGTTAGAGATATCAAGATTATTACTACTGAGCAACTATAATGATAGGACACTGATGGGAAGTCATATATGGACAATAATTAGTTGAGTGAAAGTATCACCCACTTCTATTGGGAGATTGATCTCCTGCATCAAGACCACAGGACTCTACTGTAGCGGCAGAACCTGACAACCTCACATATTCAAGTTGTTACTGATTCTTGATAGAACATGCTGGTAAATACAGGCCTATTGGTCCTATTTTTTTTTTCTCTTACTATATTTCATATCTGTATTGTCATTGTAATGCACTGCCACAGAGTACTATGCAAAATCCACTCATGATTCATCTTAAACGTTTATTATCAGTCTCAGGTATTATGCATCTCCAAAAATGAATAATTTGTGAATCATTGTTTTGCCACGAAATTCTTATAAAACTTGAAAAGAGTACCGCTTATTAACATAAATTGCCTCAGGTACGAGTTAAAGGGTTTTCTGATTAACTGCAGAGCTATTTCAGTAAGAGTTTTAATGAAGTCAGTTTGAAAAGGAGATGAAAATGAAAGAAAAAAAAATCTAATTTTAAAGTGCTGTAATTTGCCGCTCACTTCACTCAGTCGAACTAATAAATCATCATCCGCACAAGGAGATTTAAAAAAGTTTTCTGATAATTGGTTAAATAAAAATTCGCTGATATTTGCTGTGAGAACAGTCTTATGCTCCAATCACACTTATAGGGATATTTTGTCAAAACAACTATTTTCTCTATCCCTGGGCCTCTGCATTCAAATGGTATCACTGAAACTAAACAATTTATCAATGCTTCCCAAAATGGATATTAAGAACTGACAGCTGTGCACATCTGTATGGACAGGGAGAGTGGAAAGGTTTAGAAATATGGGCTGAAATATGTGCCACCAGAAACTGAATTTGAATCATTTATATTTGAATTTCAATTGCTTAACTTGAATAATTACACTAAAAAACTGAATTTGAATCATATAATTTGAATTTGGATAGTTTAATTTGAATAATTGTGTTGAAAAACTGAATCTGAATAATGTAATTTGAAATTTAATTTATTAGTTTGGAACTGAAGTCCAGTAAACTTGAAACTGAATGTAAGATTAAGACATTTAATTCCGTTTCTCTGAAACTATATTTGATCCTCACTGAAAATTCAACTCTATATATTTTCACATTCAGTTCTCACAATTCAATTTCATTTTAGTGTGACAGACATCCGAGTAGAGAGCAAAGAGCAATCGAGCTCAGATCGAACACAGGACCTATTCAGGCTTACATGAACCACATGATCACCAGAGCAGCAACATCAAAGCATAGCGCAACTCTTTTTCTATGGCTCTGGTCTGTGGGTCAAGCACTTCGTGAACTGAACTTAATTTGAATTGTGAGAACTGAATGTGAAAATATATAGAGTTGCATTGTCAGTGAGGATCAAATATTGTTTCAGAGAAAAAATAATTAAATTTCATACTCTTACATTCAGTTTTTGTTAAATTCAATTCCAAACTAATAAATTCAATTTGAAATTAAACTATTCAGATTCAGTTTTTCAATGCAATGAGTCAAATTAAACAGCACAAATTTGAAGTCTGTGATTCAAATTCAGTTTCCGGTGGCACATATTTTAGCCCATACAGAAACACAGTTTGTTTTGTGCAACAAATACACACGTGTACAACAACAATGACATGTACATGGGTTCACGGGGTCCTTTGCATTTGGTGAGTCCTTGCAATTACAATGGGAGCTAGTATTAGTCCGTCTTGTATCTACAGAAGACATTTAAAAGCACATTCAACTGAAATCAATATAAAAATGTCTTCAAAAACCTGAAGCCTTGAACTAAAACTTTCTGGTTGAATTATTTTGTGGCAGCACTGCTTAACTTCCTGACTTGCAGCTGCTCCTCCAGATCACATATTTTTTTTATCTTTTTACTTTACTGTAATCTGGCTTCTCTGATCTTGCACTTCAGATGATATATTCAGCACCCTGCCACACCTTGCTGCTCTTGGACTTTTAATCCACAGTATTTTTAATGTGTGGATGATATCTCACTGCTATATATGCTGAAAGTGAATGATGAAAGTGACTGAACTCCTATATCTGCTGATTCATAGTACAGAAATAATAGTTTTTTGGAGTGTTTACGTTTTCATTTTCTTATGGGGATATTTTGCTAAATGTAAGTAGAGATAGTTAAAAAAAAAAAAAAAAATGGACAGGAATACAACATCCATATTACTAGGGACATGATATTAATCAGTCCCAAATTGATAAGAAAAAAATGAAACATCACATTATTTGGAATGTCATGTATTCATTAATTGAATGCAAACAGAAAAAAGTTTTAAAACAGACAAAATGTTTCAAATTATTTTTTAAAGTTATGAAACCAAGAACATTTGGGCAATGTTGCTTACTGGTGCAGAGGTACATATGGATAAGATACTCTAAGCCACGAGGATTCACTTTAATTTATTCTACAGAAAATACTGACGCTCACAGAAATGTTAATGTAAAAATAAACAGAAAAATGTAAAGGCCATGTGCAGTGCTACTATTTTTCAATAAGTTCAAATGTACTGTACACTCATTTAGCTGCAGTGAATGTAAAATACTTGTGCACATTTCTGTGACTTGACTTTTCTCTTATTTGTTTTTTAATCTTGTGACTCTGTTTCCACTTCAGGATTATTACATTTGTTTTCTGAACCACTGATTCGAAAGAAATCCCATAAATGTCCATGGTATGTTCCAGTGCACGATGCAGACTGAGACCTGATTAGCTGCTGGTTTAGAAAATCAGATCTCAGCTCACCCGAATAAATTTACTTTTGTGTTCAGGACTCGGCTTGTCTTTGTTTCTGCAGCACCAGGTTGAAAGGTTCAGGAGAGATGGAAGTGGTTCTGACAAAGCCCCGGTTCCACTTGGACCTCTGGATTGCGTTCACCATTCAGAACTGGCTCCTGGATGTGGGTCGACCTGTTGTCATGGTAACATGCTGATAACCACTGGTCACATCCTGAAATTCTGTTTTATTGATCAGTCACTCTGTGGTGGATATTTTCAAGCAGATGAAATCAAAAATCCTATTTTGTGAGACTGTCAGCTCAAGGTTCTTTAGTCAAACTAATTTAATCATGTTTTGTCATTTTAGTTTCATATTTTCTATATTTTTATGCTATATACTGAAAATTCAGCTCAGAATAAAGAAGAAAAAATGAATAAAGCAAGGGAAATATTAAACCTGAGTTAATTATAATGCTTTTACTTAGATACAAAGAAAGCATTTAAGAAATACTTTTCCAATGCTTTAAATACATAACATTCTGTACTGTGTTTTGTTCATGAATACACCTGCCATGGGGAGAAATGAAAAACATCAGAGACTTGAAATTAAGAATCCTTGCTTCAACTAAACAGTTTTGTGCTTTTCAGTGTCAAACAAACAGCTTTACAGTTCAAATAATTATAGTTGCAAGCATGAAATTACACAAAACCAGTAATTTAATTGCAGTGACAAGTTATATGTTATTAAAGTAATTAAGGACAAAAGAGCTTGACATAAGTAAAATATTCCAAAGGAAAAGAAAACCCAACAAAAAAAACAGGCAGTTGAGATTGAGTTTACATTTTCACAGTTTAACAGCACACAAAAAGAAAGAAACAAAGAAAGATTAAATAACAATATTGATGAACACAGTGTCTTTTTCTACTCTTATCTTATCCTCTTAATATTGCTAAAGTCTGAATCATAAATGTTATTTCAGTCAAGATAAAAAAAAAATGTCAGATTAAATCCACTCTTTCTGGTAAATCATGTTGCAGCTTCTCCTCCCGGTCGACTGGTTTCCTCTGAGTCGACCTTGTGCTGCAGAATACCTCCACATATTGTACAACATCACAACACCACTTATTCTGCTCAAGGTAACACGATACGCCTCAGTGGACACTAACCTCACATTCAAATGTTTTCGTGGAGGTTTTTAACTCTGACGTTTTCTGCTGCAGCTACTTGAACGCAGCCCTAGGACGCTGCCCAGCCTGGTCGTCCACCTTGGCATCATCACTGTTGTCATGGGAACCAGCCTGCACATGGTGGTTGATTCCATCACACTACGTCTGCTGCAGGTTGGATACCAGCTGCATCTGTCCATCAGAGAAAACCCACTCATGACGAATGTGAAACCCTCTTGTCTGGTGGGTCACAGAGCCTGGTAAACAGCAGAATCTGTTAAAGCTACACTTGGCAGAAATGAGGAAGGGTCCGGAAAAAAAATACACCCTATCCATTCAAACCACGTCAATTACTATATTATGATTAAATATAATGACCCCGCCCCCTAAAGGAGAGGCAACGGGTATTATTTTTAGTTTGGTTTGTTTGTTAAAACTACTGGTTGAATTCATACCAAATTTGGTTTATAGATTACCAGTGACCCAGAATAGATCTGATTACATTTTGGGAAAAGTAGGTCAAAGTTCACATTTTTTAATGAATTTTTAAAATCTTTTTCCCCATTTATTATAATGGGCAAAATTTCAAATGTCTGTAGCAGCAAAACTTTTGGTTGAATTCATACAATTCTGGTTTATAGATTGCCAGTGATGCAGAATGGATGTAGTTACATTTTGAGAAAAGTAGGTCAAAGTAAACATTTTTATGAATTTTTTCAAATCTTTTTTTTCTCCCATTTGCTTCTAACAGGAGACATTTCACATGTCTATAAAAAACAAACATTTTCTTTCAATTTACTTCAAACTTGGCACATATATAGAGGCAATTGATATGTTGACATCAGCACACGCATAGACAAGATGACATCAGCTGGATTGATGCTAGAATAAGCTACAATACGTGTGGAGGGGCGGGGTTTGTTGTGCCTAGAACCACTTGTTATTGAACATTATTATGAAATTTTGGCCTAGTTATGTACACAACAAAAACAAACAGACAATTAAAAATACCTACCCAGGATTCTATCAGTTATTCTTCTTTTTTTCTTGTTGTCTTTTCCTCTTTTTGCGAGACAATGAATAAATGTCTTTTCTCAAAGCTCAGTCATTATTATGTGTCATTGCTTAATTTAATAATCTTCTGCCCCTGAGTTCATCTTAAAATGATGTGACCTCAATGCCTTGAACTAGTCATGAAGTCATTAACCAAAAAGCTAATAAATTAACATATTGTGCCGTGTTTGTCACATTGCATTGTGGGTATTTGACATTTTGCTCGATTATGTTCTAATTTATGTGCAGGGGCTCAGTGGGGTTATTGTGTTGTGTGAATTAGGTTAATGTGTGTATGCTGATGTTTATCAACCTTTCTACCTGCTCATCCATATAACTGAGTTGTAAACAACCTACTACTTCCTACTTGGTGCTTTCAAATGTAAAAGCACTAACTACGCTCTACCAGTCTTTCCTTTCAGTTCACTTATTGTTGTAAATCAAACTACTATTAACTAAAGGGTTAAAATTTGCAATTTTACAACAGAAGGACTAACATTATGGTACAACAAATAAGTATAGCTACTAGTTTACGAGTAAAAATCAGCTGGTTTGTATTGATTATTGATTCTTCAGCTGCAGATCACTCTTAAAACCTGGTCTAATATGATAATTACTACTGATGACTAATTAAAAATACTAAAAAATACTGATGGATAACTGTATTTTTGCCTGTTTGAGTCTGTATTAAGGTTCTGACCAAAGACATCTGCCGTTGGTGGATATGCCTCTATTGTATCTGCTTTTATTTTTTATGTTTGAAAAGAAAATCATCTTGTGTTATTTTACAATTAAGTAATTGTACTCCACAGATTGATGCGTTTGAGCTTCTTCATTACTATGATGACACTCTTGGTCATCTGATGTGGTAAGTGCACATAAAATATTCAGTATATTGCCTTTAATTAATGACACCAACTGTAAAATAATGAGAAAAATCCTATAAGGGAATAAATATTGAATCATGATGATTGTTTATTGTCAGAGATGTGATCTATAAACACTGTTCTTCTACATGTTTCTGACTTCATTCACTGTTTTTGTGTACCAGGCTCAAGGTCACTCACTACACAAAAGAAACAAAAGAACATTCAAATACAAAATGGAAAAAAATAAGTTATTACATGACTATAATGGGAATAATAACATAAGGAAATAGTGCATTTGTTTTCACCAAAGCTCATCCACATTCGCTGTTCTATTCTGAGTACAGATTAACACTGTCCCCTTTGTAATCAGGGAACATGTGCAGCTCACTAATATGTTTTTAATGGTTTTTGGAGACAACAGGAAGAAGCTCTATTAGACTGTAGATACATGTACATAAAACCCGCTAACTTCCTCAAATCTCCCTAACTCCCTCATCTTCAGTCATCGCTTAGGAATTATTTTTAAACTGCAGACTGATCATTTGTGTCATTACCTTCACCAGAAAGATAATGTATCCCATGTTGGTTGGTTTGTTTGTCTGCCGGCAGAACTGCTGATTTTAATGAAACTTGACAGCGACTAGGGCATGATCTAAGGACAAACCCATTCAATTCTGGAGCACAGCCAAAGAAAAACAAACAAATACAGAAAGTCCTTGATTCCACTTCATCATCTTCTTTAAATCTGCCTTTTGGCTGTTATGTTTATTTTAATATAACTTTTCATTTTAATGGGTTTGTCCTTGACTCTTCTTTTTATGCCTTAGCAGGGGTATATGATTTAATCACAATGATTTGCTCTTTTTTTAGGTTCTATGACCTGACAAAGTATTTGCTATTTGCAGACATTCCCTTTGCCTTATCCCTCCAGGTATGTTCCTCTCTTTCTCGTCCTCTTCCTGTTCTTCAGTGGGTGTTTTCATCACAAAAAGCAGGAGGAGATGATGCCGCCAGCAGCATGGATGTTGCTCCTCCCAAATGCAGCCTACTACTGGTTAGACTGGAATACTTCTACTCAATCATTCTACTCAAACCAGTTTATTATTATTATTGTTAATAAAATAATAATAATAATAACAACAACAAAATTATACAAAAAAATCACTTTCAGTTTTATAAAGATTGCACTAATTAGATGTGACCCTTTTGATTTTTGTTTTACTACAATGACAATAAAAATATTCTATTCTATTCTATTCTATTCTATTCTATTCTATTCTATTCTATTCTATTCTATTCTATTCTATGCAACAGACAGCTAGTTTGAGAAAAGCCACTGAAGATTGTGAAAAATCTTGCAGATACAGGGTAAATAAAATATTGTCTTAAGAGTTAGTGGAGACTAAAACTGAGCAAAAAGGAAAAGGAATATTGTTAACAATGCAACTCAAAATGCAAAACATTGTAAATATACATATGCACGTGTAGGCACAGTGGTTCTACTGCTGAATGTATAAATATACAATCTGGACATTGTTATGTCTCTGTTGTGTCATTTCTGCAGCCTCTGAGAGGCCAAAGTGATCTTTTATTGTAGAATTAAATATAATTTAAATGCATTTGTCTGAGGTATTTGCAGACAAAACCTTTCATCATTTTGTAAACATGATTCAGTTGTACAGATTACATCACAGAGCAATAAATTACACTGGTAGTGCTAAAATAGCAATCTATAATTGTTAAGGTATCTGATAAGGAACACAAGATGTATGTGTATTTTTAATGAAATACGAAATGAGAAACAGATGGAGTCACTGAACGAAACCTGTGTCTGACTGAAGAGATGATTAAACCCATTAGAGAGATGCAAATGTTTAAACTGATGTGGAGTTTGTGTTAAGTGGTTTGAGCAAGCTGTGAAGGTGAACCGAGGTGGCTGATGTTGTATTTCTGACTTCACCTCAGTACATTTACATGCTGGGATGTTCTCTCACCCAGACAGACATCCAGTGAGGCTGACACCAGAGAGCGAGATTAAATGAGTTTTTCATAAGTGTTAAACACAATCTAAGGAGCTCAGGGTCCTGCTGGTTTCCTGCTGAGACACCGGCAGCAGCAACAAGAAAACAAACAAGGCCATTAGAACTTAGTATTAAATGCATAATGAGCTGAGCCTTATCCTGAAACTTAAAAAAACAGGGAATGCAGTATACATGAAAATTTTATTTGCTTGTATTTTAAAGTAATGGTTGTTTTGCAGTAGTGCTAAAGTCTATCAGGAATGAGTATTACACAAAAATGCAGAGATTGGTCTGAGAAAAGCATTTGAAGTAGTGTAGATAAGGTGAATCTTTCCATTTTAAAGGGGTCATATTTAGCTAAACCCGCTTTTATTAGTCTTTGGTTCATTTATTTGTGTATTTGGACTCTAATAATTATTACAGTTGGAATTTGAACCCTCCAGGTGCTGCAAAGCTATCTTTATATTCATTCTGGCAAAAATCAAGTGGATTTCTTCAACTTGTTTTAATTTCTTCTTAATTTGTTATATTTTATAACTAATTACATCACGACATTTGCACATATATGGTCAAGACTTCCAACGAACATTTCTCTGAGTACGACAATTGTTTGTCAGCAGCAGTGGGTGTCATCGATAATGAAAATATGTCCAAACTTCGACCCGATTACCTAAAATGTTCAGTTGTTGGTTGTATTAACGAACACAAGTGGCTGAATGGGACAGAGCAGCACAATCAACAACCTGGAGGGGGTGGGGTCATGTGCATTTAAAGGGCCAGCGCTCAAAACCACCTTTCTGGTGTCATTCCTCAGAAATAGGGTTGAAGATGGACCTGTGGAGTTGAATTAATGAAGAATTCAGACCCAAGCAGAGCATTTACAGTTTATGTAGACCACAGGGAAATGTTTGAAAATGCATAATTCCATTTAAAAAGAAAAATATCACTCCTTTAAGCAAATTTAAGCAAATTTACACCTGAATAACGCACTGACCCATGGGGATGTGAAAACTTATGATACTTATTATACTTTTTTTTTTTTTAGTAAATCTGCAAAAATGTCTACACATTCTGTTTTTTCTGTCAAAATGGGGTGCAATTTGTACATTAATGAGGAAAAAAAAAAACCTCAATGATTTTAGCAAATGGCTGCAATATAATAAAGTGTGAAAAATTGAAGGGGGTCTGAATACTTTGTTTACTCACTGTAATGCGTCCCCTGGCTTCAGTTTTCCTCACTTCACAGTCTGATGTATTACTGGAGAGGTAACCTGGGACTGATGTTGAACAGCACAACTGAAGCTGGAACTAGTGTCTGATAACAACACGTGTGTGAAGGCCTGCAGGTGTTAGTAATAATTGATTAGTTTGTTCTCAGGTGATTCTGACTAATTACTTTCCTCACTGAAGACAGCGCTCAAGAATTCAACAGCCTTGTTCAGACATTGGGGTGTCTCTGCCTTTAACCCAGTGACCAAAAGCATCTACTGATGTAAAATAACTTTAGAGCCAGTGATCCTATCAATCCATGTAAATAATTGGTGTAAAATAAAGTTTGTCATCTTTTCATGGTCATCAGATTTGACCCATTTGGACGTTCAGAGGGTCCATAGTTACCATAGAAACACTGTCATCTTCTAGTACATTGATTCACCAGTAAAACCCATGGAGTTGGATCAATGACAGTGGCTGGACACACTGAGTTTATGTTCAGTTAATGATATATTTCACTGAAAAAGTCAAGTTTTCTCTGTTTTTGGTATGATAACCCTCAAATGGAATCTCAGCATGAGGATTAAAGTATATGATCTGTAAAATGAAAATAGGAAAATACCAGATTTTCACTGAAAAAATGCAAAATGGAGAATATTATGTTATGATAAATGGTGATATATTGCTTAAGAAAGGTTAAATAGAGAGAAAAATTAATTTGGGAACTGACACAAAAGTAGCAGTGGGTCTTTATGGTTTAAGGTGGTTGTTGGCGTCCATAAAAATTAATGCTTAGTTTTAATGCTTTTTTTTTTTAAGCGAATAATGAATGTTTTATATTATACACATATATCTTATGAAGGTGGATATCATTTTTGTCCTAGCAGTAATGTTATTTATGATGCATTCAAGGAACCTGTAATATATGTGATCTAACAGCTATATTAATTATGCTATGATTTTAAATAAACAGACCTCATCAAAAAATTATTTAGTTAGTTCAGTTTATTTCAAATATGCAACAAAATAAAGTAATCCTATGTTAGTCCTTAGAAATAAAACAAATTTCAAGACAACATGAAAAACATATTCATATACATGAAAACAAAATATAACTTCAGTTGCATATTTGGAAAGGAGGGGGAGTAAGTAAAACTTATTTAATCCCACACCTTATCCATACGACAGTCTATCCTTTAGTTTCCTATCAGCATAATGTATGAAAACTCAAAACCCTTGGATCTTTTGAAAATAGTTAACCCCACGTATCGTCTTCACATACACACACGTATACACACAGTCATGGAAAAAAATTATTAGAGCATCAAAAAATTATCAAAAACAATGGTAATCAATCAAGTACTAACTCCTGTGTGTATCATGTGACTAAAACAGACAGAAAAGAAAACATGGAATGAATAAAAGC
>JAPQRP010000025.1:22323098-22333311 GCA_037367295.1 Apogon hyalosoma
AATATACCTTTAGTTGTACCAGGCATTAAAATGAACAAGAAATTGAAGAAAACAAGGGTGGTCTAATAATTTTTTCCACATCTGTATGTTAACATATCTGAAAAATAAATAACTATATATGTATATACATACATCCTTGAAGGCAACGCAAAATTAATATACATTAAAGTAAACAATTAAATAAATTGAACAACTACAGCAATTAAACAAAAAACAAAACAAAACAAAACCCACAGTAACTATCTGGTCTTACTCAAACACCTCCTATAGTTTTGTGTTGTGCATAAACCATCTCTTTATACGTCTTTTTAAACTGGATCATGTTGGACATTCTTTGAGCTTTACTTTTAGTGTAGAATAGAAAAAAAAGGCAATATAGAACGAACCAGTGCTTCTATTCCTAGTATTTACTTAGTATTTGAATTTTGAGTTTCAGTGTCATTTAATGTTAAATATCTGTGGTCTGCTGACCCAACAAAGTAAATATTCAGATCCTTTACTTTAGACAAAATACTCAACCAAAAGTAAAACTCTGCCTCCAAAACCTTACTTAAGTAAAAAAAACGTAAGTATTTTATATAGTTGAAATATGGCAGCAGAACATGTCACTGTACAGTATAATGGTTCCTGTTTGTGTTACTATGATGCTTTTGCTGATGCATTAATATGTGTATGGTTATTTACTGTTACGCAGTTATTTATTGATGTGTAGCTTATTGGATACTTTAATCTACAGATGCCTTTCCCAAACTGAAGGTCCGGACAAAAATTTATTGGGTTGCCAAATGTAAAATTCAACAATTCATTTTCCTAATCCATTCTCCTAATTAAAACAGAAAAAAAAACGAGTGTTCTCTGGTAGAGTGTGTGAATGTCAGCTTCACCAAAGACATGTCAAATGGAGAGGACAGAACTCAGACAGAAGATTTAACAAGATGAACATGGTGGAAAAGACTTACAAAGATTAGACTGACATAAAAGATCAAAATGAAGGAGTTTGACATTGTTTTGTCTGTGGAAGAGCTAGTAAAACCTTAGACATCGTGGCAGCTCACCAGGTAGTTCAGTAAATTTGGATCCTGAGGAGAAAAGCAATTGATTTTTTGGGTTTGGAGATGAAAAAGTCCAGTGTATGTGTGCTGTTGAAAGAACCATGTAGCTCTAAGAAGTCAACTTTCCATGAGTTTCTAAAAATTAACCTGCTTTCAAGTTTGTGATGATGCATTTTCCGATGAATCCAAGACTTTAGTTTGAGAAAGAGAGGAATGAACGATAAACTAGTTTATCACAAATATGAAATGTTGACACATTTGAAGACATGTCTGTGTAAGTCCTCATTTATCCAGGTCATCGTTCTTCCTGATAGTTTTTGAAGTTCAGCTGGACTGGTTTTGTTCATTTGGTCTGGTTAAACTTCAAAAACTACCAGGAAAAATGTGAAAATATGTGTGACAAAAAAATCTATAATTTGAAGAGAAATAAACACTGTCAGCTTGTACTGTGTTATGACCTTTGAAAGAGATTTTCCCTCTATTGAAAACCGCTCTGACCGTCTGCTCTCTGAGAAGTGAAAAGAATGTCTTTATGTTCCCAACAGGTATCTGGTCACCGAGGGCCAGACCTTTATCCTCTTCATCTTCACTTTTTTTGCCATGACTGCCACAGTGATGCACCAGAGGAGGCGGGGCTTGGTTCCCAATAGCAACGGCCTCTTCATGCTCTACAGGTACATGAGAACACGTGCACCAGCATCCACAGCACTTATTTAATCTAATGTTATCAAAAAGGTTATAATTGTAGCTCTTTTCCCATTCTGGATTACATTTTGGATGTGTTCTTTCCTGTTCAGTCAGTCTTCCTTTCCTTTCCTTTCCTTTCCTTTCCTTTCCTTTCCTTTCCTTTCCTTTCCTTTCCTTTCCTTTCCTTTCCTTTTTCTTGTCTTTTTTCCTTCTTCTCTAAACTAAACATACACAAAAAGCTGTACATGTGTGGTGTGAAACAGACAGAAGTACAAAATGATAAGAAAAAAAACTGTAAACCTTTACAGACTTGAAGGTTTTTCTTTCTCACTGCAGACATGCTGACATATTTGTTTTTCTTGACCTGATGGACAGGTCCGTGTCCTCCTGGGGGTCAGTTACATGTAACTGTACCTGTGTCCATATCTGTGAGAAGTGTCATTGACAGTCTTTTGGTTTGTAGCTTCTCCGCTGCTCTCTTCCTGGTGGCCATCTGGGTGGTTTGTCTGTGGAACGACAGCATCCTGAGGAGAAAACATCCCGGCCTGATCTATGTCCCACAGCCTCGCGCCGTCTACACACTCCACCTCCGCACAAACACCCAGACATGAAAAAGAATCCCTCTGCTACCATGGAGTGCAGTCTGCAGGTCTCTGCATGAATCTGCAAAAGAAGTAACCTTTCTAAGTACAAGAAGAACTGGAAGTTAACTGAAGTCCACCTTCAGTCAAAACAAGTTGCTTTTCTTGTTGCATATCTGTTCTGCTCCTTCATGACTATACACATCTACTGTGTTGTGCAAGTTACTTCCAAACTGTAATACATTACAGAGTACTTGTTACTGTTATTTAACAGTAATCCCTTACCTTACAATATTACTCAGAATTGTTATGTGTCACATGACTCCTGGATGACTTTTGAGTTACATACCCAATGGACCTATTCAGTGATTTCATTTCTGAAGGTCTTGATTCTTATCGGGATGTGACATTTACTCCTGTGGGCGGTGTGCCACGAGGCTCTCCTATCTCTTCTAGCGTGTGTGTGTGTGTGTGTGTGTGTGTGTGTGTGTGTGGGGGGGGGGGGGCACTGCGCACACACAATTTATAGCAAGGGTCTCCAAACAAGAAACATGTGACCTGACCACTCATTAAACGACCAAAAACATTTTCAAACTGCACTTGAATGCAGATTATACACAGCACATACTGGCTGTATCATGGATAGCTGTTTTATTCTTTTTTAAGTATATATATTAATGTTTTTGTAAAATTATTTTAGGTGATTTCTATCATCTTCTTCATGTGAGACAGGTGGGGCGGCGCCCTAGTGCCCTCTGTTGACGAGCCGCCATTTGGCCATATGTCTATTTTTTTTTAATTTGACCAAAAGACTGTGGTCAACTATTCTGTGAACTGAACTATTCTAGTACATCTAGTACATCTGTTATGTTCACTGTCAGGGGCCAGATCATACAGCCAAGTCTCATCCTGTATAAACAAAACTGTTGGCTGCAATACAGGATGAAGGGTGTTAAACAGAAGTGTAATTGGAGAGTGAACAGCAATAAATTCATACAGAGTGATGTCCAGTCCAAGTTTTATTTAATCTCTTCAAAGTGACTGTGAGGCGGCCGAATGTGTTTTCGAAGTCATAGAGAAACTGCAAACAGGAGATAATGAAAAGCCTTGGCTGTAAATTTCTTGCATTTTGGGAATGGCTGTTGATCGAGCTAGTTGGTGTTTTTGAACAACACTATAGGTTATTCCTAAAAGTATGACTAGATGTACAAACTCCATTTCCAGGGAATGAGACATTTTCTAAACTAGAATTGTGAGACATATATGCACCTTGATACACCTGTTGTTGTTAATGATCTGGTCGGTCTTTTTCATCTTCAGTACGTATACAGTACAGCCTGACATCGGTTATTTCCAAAAACAACTTACATAGTATAATACACAGTAAATTCATTCAGTTTCAGTTTGAATTTGTGGCTGTAGTTATGGATTGTGTTAAGGGCCACTGGTTTTTCCACAGTCCTCCTGAGCTCATCTGGATTAAAATAATGGTTTCACATCCTGTCTGAGGCAAAAATCTGTTATCCTAATCAATACTGTATATTAACGACGAAACACAGCACCCCAGGCCAGCATATAGATTAAAAGAATAATAAATGAAAAAGAGAAATAGAAGAGCTAAAATAGAATAGAATAGAAGAAAAACTACTGTAAATCCTTTAGAATGGAATAAAAATTAACTATACATGCGAAAGTATGTACAGCAGCAGCATCAGTTAAAGGCGGTGGTGCCATGTACAGCAGAACCATGAGTAACAAGTAAACAACAGTTCACTGGTGGTTCATTCATTCATTCATTCATTCACTTCTGCACTAGCTTCTTCACTTCTACCACTTGCTTTGCATAAATTGCACAAATATAACTTAAAAAAATAAAAATTAGCCTTATGGAAAAACAACAATTTCGCCAAAACTCTCATTTTTCGATGAAAAGTTTTTGAGCTTGCAAGAGGTGGTTTTTTTGGGCATAGCGAAATTGGTATATCTCACAAAGCTTTTTCCGCAACTAGAGTCACATGAACAGAAAAAAACAGATGCTGACGGATGTTATAATAAGCAAAGAAGAGTTTTAAGGGAAACATGGTGCAGTATGTGTGGACACACCAGGAAACCCAATCATTTTTTTATTTAGTACGGAATAGAGGGGTAATATAAAATAATAATGAATATATCTGTAAATCAACACAACATTTATGTTCGTCACTATGTTTATGGAAGGACTTCCCATGTCATCTCGCAATAATAAATAAACAAATGTTCGCATTTGTGATTTAATGGAAAAATCGACATTACGCATTCTGTTTTTTCAACATTTGGTAAATATCGGTAAAGTTTTGCGCATATGTCCAATGGTAAAATGACTGCTGTTGATGATATGTTTACCTGTTTCAAACACAGTAACTTTAGCTGATCATCATTATCCATTTATTGGCCTGAAAAAGACTTAACAAATATTTACACTACACAAATTTTCATTAAGGAAAAGTCTATTTCTGTAAATTTTACCTAAGATATTAATATAAGGTTCTATGGATATAATAAAAACTGACTTCCATGTCCTGTAGATTTGTACATATACAAATCTTGTATTTTTTCTGCTTTATTAGTGTATTCTATTTAAATTATTTATTACTTTTATTTCTTCACACTTACTTTCCTTTTCCTTTTTTTGCTAGTGTTTTTTCAAGTGTTTTTATATCCAACTGAATTATTGTGACCAAGTAATTTCCTTTGTTAATCACTAAAATTTGTCTAAGTCTAAAGCTCTGATTTAAGTTGAGGGTTATGATATTAACCCATAAAGACCCTGTGCTATTTTGTGGGAGTTTCCAAATGATTTTTTTTCTCTATATTTAACTTTTCTTAAGCAACTTGTTACATTTATTCTAATATTATGCTCAGTATTTTGCATTCTTAAGTGTGAATTAGGTATTTTCTTATATTTAACCCTATAACACTGAACATGTCATATTTGATACATGAGTTTTGAAGCCCTCTACATAATCTGTGTGATTTATTTTCTTGAAAAACCTGATGTATACAATTAGATACAGGCATTTACATGGATAATCCACCAGGGAGGAGGAATTTGTTCACCAGAGGCCTTTCCAGTGACACTACAAGACTGTCATAAATGAGGAAACAGGCATAACTTTGCCAATTTTGAAAAGGAATTACCGATTTGTTAGACATGTTTGTGTTGAATTATGTTTTTTTTTTTCCCAAAATAATAATATTTGAGCACTGAGACCCGATGTATCAAATATGATACAAAATTGAAACTCAAACATGGAAATTGAAAATTGAAAAAAAAACCAAAACAAACTTTTCTGGTTGTTCAGAAGGACCAATAGAGGTTCCAGTTTCAAAGAACTGGAATTTTTTGTCAATGATTTAATGGTTCAGGCTTTACAGGGTTAATTCACTGATCATGTAGATGCTCATAAAACCTCAAATTAAAGTTGAGGGTTATTATATCAAAAAGAGAGAAAATGGAAGAAAAAGTCACTATTTCAGTCAAATATATCATTAACTGAACATAAAACCAAGTGTCTCCATCCACTGTCATTGATCCAACTCCATGGGTTTTACTGGTGAATCAAAGTTGTAGATGATGACGGTGTTTCTACGGAAACGAAGGAGCCTCTGAACGTCCAAATGGGTCATATCTGATGACCATGAAAAGATTACAAACTGTATTTTACACCAATTATTTACATGGATTGATATAATTAATGGATCAACAGGTATTTAACTTGTTATATCAGTAAATAGTTTTGGCTGCCAATGGACCTTTGGGTCTTTATGGGTTAAAAACAGAGAAAAACTGACAAAAAAGTGACTTTTGCAGTAAAATCTATCATTGACTGAAAGTAAACGCAAGTGTCTCCGTCCAATGTCATTGATCCAGCTCCATGGGTTTGACTGGTGAATTAATGTTGCAGTAGATGACAATGTTTCCATGGTAACTATGAAGCCTCTGAACATCCAAATGGATCATATCTGATGACCGTGAAAAGATGACAAACTGCATTTTACACCAATTATTTATATGGTTTGATAGGATTAGTGGATCAACAGGTATGAAACAGTTTAGATCAGCAAATGCTTTTGGTTGCCGGTGGATGTTTGGGTCTTTAAAGGTTAATCGAGACACCGTGCTATTGCATATGTGCACAATTAATTGCTCTACCAGTGGCAACATGTGCTACAACACTAGATATAACTGCGAGCCAGGTGCAGGCGTGAAGCGTTGAATAGGGAGATGCATGACATTAGTACATTTGATGCATAGAATTAAAATGATTAAACATAATAATAAACAACACCGATAAGGCAAAATCTAAAGTCAAGTAAAGTCTAGGTGTCAAAAATCTAGTAAGGATCAAACTCAGCTGCGATTCATAGCTCAGTAAATTAACAAATCATTAATTTTAGTTTTATTGCATATTATAAAATGTCTTTTTTTTCTGGAAATGAGGTTAGTAATTATTTTTTTCATTAATTCTACACTAATGATTATTCTATAGACCTCAAACTTATTATTCTGTCCATATCCTCTTGGTGACACAAGGTTAATTAAATAATTTTTCAAGGATTAAAATTATACCTGAAAACTGAAATTGTGTCTCCTAGCTTCTCGACTTCTACACTGAACCACTTGGAAACAATCATCTTCTTCGTAACAGTTAGAGGGAGATAATGGAATGTGAGTGTTTGGGGATGCCTCATGGTTTTCCTCTTTGTTCTTATTCTGTTTTAAAAATTAATCATGTTCTTGTTATGTTGCTGGGTTTGCATCTTTCTTTTATATTTAGATATTTATTTTTTGTTTCAAATAAAGCACGCGGTTAATCTTTAGAAATGAGAAAATCTTTTAAATATTTAGGACATTTGAATTTTGTAGATCTTCAGGAGAACATAGACTGTCATTAATTCTGTATACTACCACATATTCAGTTTATTTATTTATGTTTATTCTTTTTATGCAGATCCGTCGGTCCTTTGGTCATCTCAGAGGACAAATGTAAGCCTGTTCCACAAGCAGGATGTACAGTTTGTTATTCTCCCTAATGTCCATAATATATCAGTCAATTAACTACAATTAAACGACTCTCTGGCAGTCTGACTGTGCGGAGCTTTAACTGTATTTTATCTCTTTTCTTCTTTTCAGCAAAACAGGAGCTTGTCACTGTTTTCTGGTGATATTTTGTGTTCTTTCTTCTCATGTTTTCTTTTCTTTTTTTTTTTTTTTGCTTTTATGTGGAAAATCACAGCTGAGTTATTGACATTTTCCTGTGAAAAACACCCCTGGGTAGCATAAGGCAATAATCCTGTTCTTTAACCTCTATTTATTCTATATTGACGTAACCAGGAAACACTATGGAGGAAGAGAAAGTGAATCATTTCAACGCCCACTAGTGCAAAAAATAGATTTGATGTTCAGACCCAGTACAAGCATGACATTCCACTGCTAGTAACGTTGATTTTTCCCTTCTCACAGCTATAAACATACATTTTCTGAAAGGTTGTCATGGCATTTAGTGAGGCAGTAATTGACGTACCATTTAAAATGACCTCAAATGGTTTTGTTTTCTTTTGTGGAATATAACAAATAAGTATCTCAAAGTGACAAGCATTTGAGAAAAGGCAAGAAGGCCTTTAATGAAGCAGATAATGAAAAAAAAAGAAGATATTTGGGCAAAGAAAATCAAACCAGCATGAGAATCACAACTTTCAGGTGGAATGTCACCCAAGTATGTTTACTCAAGTACTGGAATTAAGAACAGACAAATAATGTGGTTTTTACTTTACTACATTCAGATTTCAGTTTTTTTTTTTTTTTTTTGAAAACATCCTGTTATGTTCTAAAGACAACATAACAGGAGGAGCTTCTTACTGTAAGGCAGTGGTTCTCAGTCTTTTTCTGCTGGGCCCCCCTTTGGAGGATGAAAAATCTCCAGGCCCCCCTCAACCCCAACAACATTGTAACAGTTGTGCTGGCGCAATTATAACTTTTACTGAAAGAAACATCAATATTGTAACAATACTTTTTGCTTTTCCTTGAATAATTTTTATTCAAATTAAAAACGTAGTAACTTTCTGTTTGAACAATACAAATGAACTCAACCAGACTGTGCCCTGAGACAATATTTTTCCAAATAAAAATAGGAAATGTGCAATTATCTTACAATTATAACAATAAAGTGACTTTTTTTTAGAACAACAAACACATTCAAAGATGAAGATTTAAACAATATCAGTGGTGGCAATGAGCCCGTTTCCATTGCACATCTTAGAACATTAAACTGTGCAAAAACAGAGACATTGCACATTTTTCTTTTCCAGTCAAATCTTTGTCAATTCTCCAAACCTAAACTTTGTGTAGTCTTGTGATAGATCACCATGACAGCAGATTGGTTTTTTGTACATCCTTAAAGTAAGTCCAAGGTGCTCCAACTCTACAACATAAGTTCCACCTGCTACATGTTCAAACCTGAAGAAAAAAGAAAAACACCCAGGAGTGATCCCACAACCCCTCTGGCAAGCCTTTGTGCACCCCCTAGGGGGCCACCCCACAGTTTGAGAAACACTGCAGTAAGGTGATAGTGCAAACCATTGCAACACCATGCCACCTCTGTATTTATAAAATACATGAATGATAATTAAAAAAATATATATAATGAATAGATAAAGGATGAAATGAATTCATTCATTTTCTGACCTGCTTCATTCCATCTCAGCTATCTATGGGTGAAGGTAAAGTCTGGACATTTATATACAGAGCATTCAACAACCATTAACACTCACACCTATGACCAAATTAAGACTGACCAAGTAACCTATCAGTGCATTTCTTGAGATGGCTGGAGGAAGGGGAAGTTCCCAGAAGGAACCCACACACACACGAGGAGAACATGCAAACTGCACATCGAAAGGCCATCGAACCCAGGACCTTCTTACTGTGAGGTGACAGTGCTAACCACTGCACCATCAACCAATCAATCAGTTAAAGTTTTATTAATATAGTGCCACATCATACCAAAAGATATCTTATGACACTTTACATTTAGAGCTGGTCTAGACCTCCTAGTAACCCAATTCACAGATACCCAACAGAATCCTCCAGGGGCAAACATTTGGTGACAGTGGAAGGAAAAACTAGCTTTAACAGGCAGAAACCTGGAGCAGAGCCCGACTCTGGAGGATGGATGTTTGACATGACCAGTTGGAGTTAGAGAGGGTTAAAGGAAGAGAAAGAGAGAGATTGTGTGTGTGTGTGTGTGGGGGGGGTGCACATGGATGCACAGCAACTACCAATCACTGGTAAAAATGTACATAAGTGTTATCCTGTTGAGACCCAGCAATGCATTTTTGTCCTCTGTAGGGGAGAAGAGTAAGAAAAAAGGACATTCCATAAAAATAAATACATAAAAATGTATCTGAAAAAACAATTGCATCATGCTGTTTCCAATCAAGATGATTATTTAATGTAAAAAAAGCCAAAACCTTTACTTTCCTGGGTCTCAGGAGGATACCACTACTACTCCAACTACAAGTACTAACAGTGGATCTAGTACTACTGCAGCCGTTGGTACCAATGGTAGAAAGCTCTACCATCCATGTAACTATATGACAAACACTATCACAACTATATGGATACATGAATAATAATGATGGAGGCAGTAAAGACCCAGGACCACAGCAGCAGGTCCAGAGAGGGTCCAGGGAAAAGCCTGGAAGGACATAAAACACAGAGACTCCAGGGAAGAAGGAGAGTCACTAACATATATTTGCTGGGATGTGAATAGAGAAGAGGAGGAGAGAGGAGGTCAGACAGGAGGAGGAGGAGGAGGAGAGAGGAGGTCAGACAGGAGGAGGAGAGAGGAGGTC
>JAPQRP010000025.1:22348234-22359500 GCA_037367295.1 Apogon hyalosoma
CAGTTCCTCCAGAGTCACCGTGGGTCTCTTGGCTCCATCTCTGATCAGTGCTCTCCTTGTTGTCCTGTAAGTTTAGGCAGATGGCTGTGTCTTGGTAGGTTTGCAGTTGTGCCATTCTCTTTCCATTTCTGGATGATGGCTTGAACAGTGGGTGGTGCAGTGGGTAGCACTTGTGCCTCACAGCAAGAAGGTTCTGGGTTCGATTCCAATACCAGTCGGCGGGACCTTTCTATGTGGAGTTTGCATGTTCTCCCCGTGTCTGCGTGGGTTCTCTCCAGGTACTTCCTCCCACCATGCACTGACAGGTTGATTGGTTAATCTAAATTGCCCATAGGTGTGAATGTGGGTGTGTTTGTTTGTCTCTATACATCAGCCCTGTGATGTACTGGTGACATGTCCAGGGTGTACCCCGCCTTCGCCCATAAGTGGCTGGGATAGACTCCAGCAACCCCCGTGACCCTAGTGAGGATAAAGCGGATTCAGAAAATGGATGGATGAATTGAACAGTGCTCTGTGAGATGTTCAACGCTTGGGAAATCTTTTTCTAGCCTAACCCTGCTTTAAACTTCTCCACAACTTTATCCCTGACCTGTCTGGTGTGTTCCGTGGACTGCATGAGGCTGTTTGCTCCCCAGTATTCTCTTAACAAACCTCTGAGGCCATCACAGAACAGCTGTATTTGTACTGACATTAGATTACACACAGGTGGACTCTAGTCATTTGGTCAACATCCAATCATTCAGCAATCATCAGGCAATAGGTTGCACTCAGAGAAAAGGGGGCTGAATACTTTTGCACACTGCATTTTTCAGTTTTTTTATTTGTAAAACAACATTAAAATCATGTATCATTTTCTTTCCACTCCACAGTTGTATGCCACTTTGTGTTGGTGTTTTACATAAAATTCCAGTAATATATATTTATATTTGTGGTCATAGCATGATAAAATGTGGAAAAGCTCAAGGGGTATGAATACTTTTGCAAGCCACTGTAAGTCTTACATCTTGGGTCCTCATAAACCCCCATGCCCTGAAGAAAACCACTCCCATCAGGACTGATATTATGGGATCCTTCAGAATTCTCACTGTCCTTTCACTAGGGGAATAGAAGCCTGCATACACTTACTCACTTGTTGAGAAAATGGAAATCGATGACTCATGGCACCCTATCACTTTTCCCCCTCTGTAGACTGAACTGATGGTAATGGAACACTGGGCACATGGCTTTATTATGATAAGATTTTATGCAGTGCGGCCCTTCTGTGTAATATCCCTCTCTATGTAAATGTGGATGGACAGTCAGAGATGGCAATAGTAGACTCATTCTTTACTCAAATGGGAAAAAAACAAGTACAAGCTCTGAAATGTACTCAGAAAGTCAAAGGTTTTTCTACATTTCTATGAGCTGTTTCTAAAACTAAATGAACCCCATGTCCTCCATGTCAGGACTCCTGGGGTTGGACATCCCATTACATAGAAGGTTTTCCTACATCTTTAATGTCACTACATCTGTCATGTGTGAAATACACTGCTCTAAACACCAAAGTGTAGTCTTTACTCTGAGTTTTATACAAGGCCGAACACTCGTTCTTTCCATTTGTGCTCCGTGGGATCTTATTTTAAAGAGAAGTGATGTAACATGAGTCTTTTTTTTTAATCCTCTTTGAATTATGCATCATTACGTATATGATAGTTGTCAATTTAAAAGATTTAGTGAGTCTAGAAAGTCACAGTTTGTTGTAAAAGTATTGAAAATATATAAATAGAAAGAGCACACATCTGCAACTCGTGCAGGTTACATCATCAGCACTGTCTCTGTGCACAGTTTGTACAGAGTTGCTGATGTCTCTGCAGCTTCAACATGAGTAAACTGCAGCAATTTTGTTCTCTTTTATTTGTACTTTTCACCTCCACTTTTTCATGACATCTGAGGTAAAATTTTCTAAGATAACAGCTATTTTGGTATTGGGAACATGCATCTTTTGCAACAACATATATAGTCCATTGACATATTTACACAACAATAGATGTTTCCTTATAACCATCCTCTCAAACTGCAACTTTCAGCTTGAAAAAGTAGTTAAATTGACAAACATCATATGAATAAATGGTGACACAGTTCAACCAGGATCAAAAACCTGTTTGTCTGTTACCATTGACCACTGTTTATATGTCATATATTTCATACAGTTCATATTTCATAGTTAGTGTTTGATCCCGTTTGTCCAGATTTCTACCAGTTCTTTCTTTATACTTAAGTATGTAGACTGTGTTTGCTCTTGTATTCAATGTTATTCTTTTATTGTTTTTTTTTTTTTACTATTTGTCATACTGCTGCTGCACTACAACTTCCTAGTTTGGTATCTATCGATCTATCGATCTATCGATCTATCGATCTATCGATCTATCTATCTATCTAATCGGACAGGATCACCCTAGTATAGGAAAACAATGCTACAAAACAAAAATAACTGAAAATTCACCTGTGAATTTATTTATGTATTTGAGTTTTATCTGACAACCAAAAGAAATACAGGCATTGTTACATTTTACAGTCTGCAACTGATGCAATGTGTATCTGAATTGGAGTCATAACATCTCATTTGCAGACCTTGTCCCTGCATTACAAACAGATAAACACACCTGAATTCGTAAGGAGTGGAAGGTACACTTAAAATGTATTTGTACTTCTGTACTTTCCACCTCTGCCTCATCGTTGAGGTCATTTTTTTCTAACAAACCACCACAGTCACAATCATCCCAGTCACCAAAGGTATGTAATCGATTAGTCTTCCAGGCCTTTTCCATTGATGTCTCCCATATATGTGAATGCAGCTGTCACTTGAGTTTCTGTTCTTAAATACCTTCTAGATGAGTGTTTTTTTTCTATTGCTACTGAAGCTGCTGCCATTAGTGTTCAATGTACAACCATTCATCATCTATAACAGTCGCTTTCAACTTTTCACCGTGACATCTTGATCTGGTATCAGGGTCAACTGAGCTTGTGTAATGTGTTTATACATGCCATAGAACATGAGGAGATGTATGTACCTCAGTTGTATTCAGTGTTGTTTCTCTTTCATTTATGAAGTTTTCTTTCATTTGTGAGCCATCTATAATATCTTTACTCTGTTATTCTCTTTTTCCTTGAATTCTCTTTGTTCTGTTTTTCCATCATCTTTAACTACTCTGTGCAGCACTCTGGAGATTTCTAAAATATGAGATATGAGATTTTTCTCTCAAGCAATTTATTTTACTTTATTTTTTTTTTTTAAAAAAACTTCTATATGGTTTTCTGAAGGGGAAAGTAGATGGATAAAATAAGAAAGGACAGAGTGCATGAAATAAAAGATGAGAAAATATTTAGCAGGCTGTTGTTGAGATAAAAATCTGAGCTAGTTGCACTAATTTTGATTGAGCTCTGTTATGATTTGTATGTGAAAATACACTTCATAAATGTATTCTGTTGTTTTCTATGTATGGGGCTATGTATGCGTATGTATTTGATTATAGATAGGAAATTAATTTTTTTTACAGCAATGGTCTGGAGCACTGTTTCCCAACTACTGTGCGGCACATAAGTATGCCATGAGAAATCATCTGGTGTGTTTTGGAAGATTTTTCAATTTCATCTGATTGGTCGATACGTACAACTGCACACACCAATGATCCACTGTACAGCAACAGTCTCCTGTTTCCCTTTGCAAAGTGAAAGCGAAAGTGAACCGTCCCCGATGTGGTGCGTTCTGTTGATAAAGCCCCCCTCATTAGTGATGCACAGATCAGCATTTACCTGCAGATCAGGTTGCGGTGGGGGGGCTCTATTATACTATTATGACAGACCTCAATCTGTAAGCCTGGGGTCCATTTGATTGGGTCGCTGACACATGCCTCTCAGCTTTCTCGTTCCAAATGCCCCCCGACAATGTTGCCCCCGCAACTCCTTGATGTACTGGCGCCCATAGGAGGAGTTCCCCATTCTAGCAAACAAAGCTATTTCAGTTCTGTTCCCTTTGTCCACTACATATAGATGTGAGGTGGACTTTTGAAGCATGACTTATAAAGATGAAAAGAGAGAGACTCAGAGCTGTTGAGGAAGATTTTCATGTGTGTTTTTTCTTCAATTCCTGCAAGAATATAAGCTTTGTGTTCAAATAAACGGGCCCAGGTTTCACACTGAGTAAGTAAATTGAGACTAGATTTGCGTTATATTTCAATACTTTTTGTGACATTTTTGTTTAGGGGTGTGCCTTGTGATTTTTCTAATGTAAAATATGTGCAATGGCTCAAAAAGGTTGAGAACACTGTTGTGGAGTATCTATGTGACCATTAGAGGGAGCAGTGATACTAAGGGCATTTTCACACTGCGTACCCAAGTCCTTATCTAAGTCCGCTGGACCCCAACGTCAGCTTAATTTTATTATTTTGAATGCAAACGTTCTGTACACAAGAACCGTACCCGAGTCCAGCTGAAAAGGTAGTCCTAGGTACCTGTGTGGACTCCAGTATGGTACATTGCAGTGCGATCCATGTCTGAGACCTAATCGCCATTCCAACAACAGAAGTGAGTTAATCACCACAAGACCATAGATGGCGCTCCTGTGGTCTCCTGAAAAAGCCTCAGATCCACGACGCACGGGCTCACCTTATGGACCGAACCACTCAGTGATATATCAGGGACAACAAAGGTCGCTCTTCTTCACTTTGCTTCAAACAGGCTCACAGATAGAAAAGTATCGCCACCATTGTAGACAAATAAACAGAACAGTCGCTCAGTTGATGACGTAAGGGTTTGTCTTCTTCTGACTTCCGCGTTTGTTGGATAGCGATCAAATTCCTTCCACACTGCCACCCACTCATACTCGGGCACAGGCCACGGTACGTGTTTGTGGACGCAACATCTGCAGGAAAGGTGTGAGCGTATCCAGGTACGACATGGATCCGGAAACCCAGTGTGAAGAAACAACTTTTAGAGTCAAAGAAAGTCACAAATCGATAAAAGCTAGAATCACTGTTGTTTTCACCACTGCACACAACTCTAAATGAAAAAAATGGAACATTTTTTCTATGTGGGTAAATATTATTATGAGGCTTATGAAGTTATAAAGTTATTATGTGATGTTATGATTCCAAATAGATCTATATTGCAGCTACTGAAAACACAAACTGTACAGGACACGAAGCTGATTTATGGTTTTACTGTGTCCGTTTTCAATCTAGAAACAGAGCTAAGCTACAAGAGCTATTATGTAAACTACCAGCTCATGCAACACATGAAGATTAGAAGACACAGTATTATTTTGACTGTCAAAAGAACTGGGTACAAGATTTAGTTTCAGAAGAAAACTGTGCAAACAATGAGCTTTACACTTTATTCAATGAGTGATACAGTCTGTGGATACGTAGTATTGATCCGTCGGTAGTTTTGATCGTCCTAAGTGTGTTCTGGTTCATGACTTCCCCCTGCTGTTGAGAGTCTGGAATATTCATAGTAAATATAACCCCTTTAAACATATTAAAACATCAGGTTGACACGCAGATTATTTACATATTGCTGTGTCTGTTTTCAGTGGATGAGCTGCTGAAGGAGGCGGGTGTTGGAGCTGATGGGCGGGTCCATTGTGAGCAGTTTGCTAAAGCGGTGACACGTTCCTCCACAAAGCGCTGACACAACCAACACTCAGGATTTTATTTTTTATTATATAAACTGGAAGAACTAAATCATTGTTTGTGCTCTTTGTTGTATACTTGTACCTTAAACTGAGAATATTAACCCTTTTACGTCTGCCTTTATAACAGGCTGCTTAGGTGTCTTCATGTTTTTTTTGCAATAAAAGTGTCAGACAATTTATTTTTTGCTAATTCTTTTGCACGTTTCTTTTCAGGAAGAACTTAACTTTCAATATCTGACCATTAATTATCATTATCATAAATAATAAATCCTTAAAACAGTGTGTTTTAGTAAAAAAGAAACAAATGGACTTGAATTTTTTAGTATATTTATTATCAAAAACAACTGTAAATGTCCATAATGAAACTTTTTGAGATTGCAGAAATAAACTTTCAGCTACTTTTAAATCTGTTCAAACATGCTTTTTGGCCTTTATGGCGTCTTTGTTTTTTTGTTTTTTTTTTTGTTATTTCCAGGTGTTTTTTTTTTTAGCCTATTTATGTGGAAGGAACGGTTTCTGATATATTCCATGGACCTCAAAAGTCCCTCAGTTATATACTGACCCATATACTTCCAATCCATTTAAGGGATTTATGTGTTAGCAACCCCATAGGCAGCAAGAGAAATGAGACAAAAACCACACATAACATATAAATGTACAACATCTGTATTAGTGTTTTCAGGGACCTGAATATTCCACTATTAATTAGAATAATAGCTCAATAACTTGGAATGAAAATGCTTCACCAATGCAGTGGGATGTTGTAAACCTTTGATAATCAATATGAAAATATTCACAGTAATGTTAATCCAGCTGGTTCCATGGTTGAAATAAATCTGTTCTTCATGGGTATTTTTTGGTAACATTTGGTGTAATGGTTAGTTTTTAGGAGACACAGAAAATATAGATGTTAAAAAAAAACCCACCATAACCCACATTACCCAAGTCACACTATTATAGCTGGGGACAACTACACACAGAGAACTAATTGAACAAGCTTCGCAGTTGTGAGATTTTTCATTACGAGGACAAATAAGAAGCTATGAACGGTTTTGACAGAGTTTAAATGAAGGTTGTTGTTCAGATACAACCAAGTGAATCAACATAACATTACAATAATTAATGACATTTCTGGGTTTGTGTTGTAGCTGCTACGTGCCTACACAGTAAAATAATAATTAAAGCGCGATAAGTGATGATGAAATAATACACCACCATAATAAAGCCAAAGTAATACTGTAGAATTAAAATAATTTATATAATATCATTTAACATAATGTACAGCTCAACTTAAAACACAATCACAGGGTGAGTTAAATAATAAAATAATGAAATGTGCACTTTGTACGATAACTACGGTTGCACTAGTAAGTAGGGCTGCCACCTTTCAGAGGTGAAAATAAAGGACGCCAATCACGGCTTCTCGGTCCCATTACCACCCAAGGAGTGATATATTTATTTTTGAAAAAAGCATTTAGTCATACTTAAAGCTTCAAGTGGTTTATTGACATTAACATGGAACTGTCAGTGTTAAACTGTGCAGTCACTGCAGTGTGCAATAATAAACATAAATACTGAGGAAAACAGACCAGTGAACAATCATTAGGGTTTTTAAAGTGCTAAAGTTGTTGGGGCTGTCTTTGTGATCCCCGAAGATATTTTTACTTTAAGAGGAAATAACAAATGAAAATACTTGCAAACTTATGATCAGGTTCTGTCTGAAAAGAAGTGGCAGCATTTTAAACAGTGAAACCACACTAATAAAAAAATGTAATGACCAACCAGTGTGCAATTCTGTATTCTGCAAAAACTTAAACAATTGAATACAGATTACTGTACAAAGAAATTCTCTACAAACATTTTTTAATCTAAATCTAAATCTTATCTTAACACAATCAGTGTATTAACTTATGTATGTGTGTATGCATGTATTTATTTAGTACTGTTAACATGTCAGAGTTATGAGTGAGTTTTTCTTTAGATAGGCAAAGGCCATTTACATGTTACATATTTACATATTAAATAAATGTTTATTAAAACTTAAAAGCATTAAAAAATAATAAACAACTTAGACATTTATTGAGTCTCTAAAATACTGTGGAGTCATGGCCAAATCAGCATGATTCTAAGCATCCTCTGTTAAATTCACAACCATAGACTGTAGGAGATCCAGCTGATCACATCATGATGTCCTTTACTTCAGGAAATGACTGGGGTGTGAAAAACTGTGACACTGCTGCTTTGGTCCTCTTTACAACAACAGAAAACACAGGCCGACACATTCTACAGTTTGCCTTGGACCCATGGTTGCCAAATAAAGGACTATTCCGTATTTTAAGGGACGGGTGGCAACCCTACCAGTAAGACAGCAGAGCTTGAGGATATTCTCTGCCTTTTTTATATTATCTATACCAGAACATGGTGTTAAAAAAATAAAACTGGTCTGTAGCTGACACAACTTGGTTAAAAAAGAAGGTTAACTCACTTTATTCTTTATTCTGTCTTTGCATTTTACCCTAATACACATACAGTACCTGGCATTAGCATTAGCATGTAGCATATTAGGCACAGTGGGCTACCACTTAAGGCACCTGGGGACCGACTCCAGATCTTCAACACCGTGATCAGGGCCACCGACAGGAGAATCAACCCATATTAATCTGTTTTTAACAGTGCGGGAAACCAGAGCACTCAGAGAAAACCCATGCGACATGGAGAACAGATAAAATCGGATGGGTAATATGCAGAGACAGAATTTCCCTATGAGGATAGTAACCAATTTGTTTCAGCCACAGACCTGTTAAGTTTTCTAATCACCATATAATAAAAAAGACAGCGAAAATGCTCAAGCATCTGTCATCTTACTAGCAGCAAGTTACAATCAGTGTTGCCAGATGTACGATAATTATCATATTTGTACGATAATTTCACCCTCTGTACGATGTATGATCAATAATTCCAAAAATCCCACAATGTATAATAATTTGCTCCTACATGGCTATTAGCGAAGACAAACAGAATACGTCCTGCTCTGCACCTGATGTTGATTATTAGGCCCTTTTCCACCACAGGAACTTTGAACATTACCCTGAACTTTGAAAAACCCCGGTGTGTTTCCATCTAAATTACCCGGGTAAATTACTTTCCCTCGCCCCCAAACTTTCCCTGAAGAAGGTCCTGGTAGGGAGGTAGTACTGTTCAGATTTCCAGGAATTCTTAGGGGTGGGGCTGCGTGCTGGAGAACGCTGATTAATGGACTACACTCACAGCGTTTCCACATTCCGATCACCTGCCACAGTTTCATTCATTCTTTATTTAATTTCCACAAGCTTTGGAGCTTTGTTTTCACGTGTCTCTTTACAGCCAATCAACGCACGACGTAGCACAAGTGCCACATGGAGCAGCACGGCAACATGAACGTAAACAAAAGTTTATTAAGCTTTCAGCGGCTCAGGTGAAATGTTATTTGAAGAGACACCTGATTTTCATTTTTGACTTAGAAAGTGTGTTATGAACCCAATAAAACTGTAAAACAGGTTTCTTCAGTAGGTTCTTCAATTTTCGGCATTTTAGCAGTTGAAGTGCATTGATTGATATTTATTCCTAATGTATAAACAGATAAAGTCTCCAAATATTGATGATACAGGACCTTGATACATGATGATTCAGAAAATGGTTCAATCTGACTGATCTTCTGGGCTGTTCAGTGCAGCGGCTCATCCTCCTCCACTCACATGGGGGCGCTGTTCTGCCAGCAGCAGCTTTGTGCTGTTAGTTTATTTAAAGGTCCAACTGCTTCATAAAACATACTATGCACGGTCTGGGGTCATGTTTTACTGAAGCCCATGGTCCTGACTAACGTCAAATCGGGCATGTACGATAATTTTCCTCAAAATATGATAATTTTAAACTTGTGGTATGATAATTTCCCATCTGGCAACACTGGTTACAATCATCTATCAGTGTGCTGCAGCTACAACACAAACCCAGAAATCTCATTAATTTTTGTAATTTAATATTGATTTACATGATTGTATCTGTACAACAGCCTCCATTTAAGTTCTATCAAAGATATACAAGATGATATTATATTTCACAAGATGATTGAATTGATGGATGAAATGTGATATGACTGCAGATGTTAAATGTCGGATCTTATGATGTATGTTACTCAAATGACCTTAGCTGATGTTTTCATGAGAACCATGGTCAAATAAAAAAAAAAAAAAAAAAAACCCTTGCAAAGTTTCTGAAAACTGATGAGCTGCAGCCAATCTTTCCCTTCTATGTGATGATATATTTGCTCTGCACACACAATTTGGAACATTTTATGAAGGGGAAGATTATTTCACTGTAAACCGTCCTGTCATTTCCTGTTAGAGGAGCTTCACGCATGGAAAACCCATCAGCAGGGCTTGGACTGGGCTCTAGTAAGTATACAAAACACAGAAACCTTCCTCCAGTAAATCACACTGACAGCTCTTATGGCCATATGTAATCACACAAGAACATGGGTGTATGAATATACATGAATCTTCTCTCACTTTTGTAACCTCTTTTTCTAGCGACTTTATTCATTTGAGTCTTTTTTTTTTTTTTTTTTTTTTTTTGCTCTGAGCCATCATGAAGGAGTCGGGTCTGCAGCCAGCTGTGAAATGTGTACTCTGCCTCTTCCATTGATATTCAAGGACTCGTTGACTTTTCAGGAGTAGGCTGAATAACTTTTGCTTCTAACATTTACCTCAGGGCTTCACCAGCTTGTTGCCTTCAGCCTCATTAATGTTGATTATCAGACACCTAGAAGGCCCATTCATGCCCCACATGAAAAATGCATACATATACAGACGGAGCGTTCTGTCTGTCTTCTGTGTTCATTACGTACGTATTTCTGTCAGTTTCCTGGAAGCTTACGAATGTGAACCCCAATGAAGAATATGGCGCAATACCACTGGGAACCATAGAGACAGTGTTGAGATTCCAAGAGAATAATGTCCAGAAAAGGTGGAACTTTTCAAAGAGCGACCGTGGGAGTTGGTGAAAAACTACCAATATATTTACAACTACCTTTATCCGTCAGCCTGTTCACATGCAGACCAATACTCTGATCATTATCCGATTTAGATTATTCAAGTGACCATGTAAACAGGATAATCTGATATGTTTTATCAGATAACAGCAGTAATCTGATTACAAGAAATCAGATGAACACACCTGGATTTCTCCCCAATACTCTGATGTCTTCCTGCACGTATACAGGTTAATCTGATTTTATTTCATTATTTTATGTCTGTGTATACAATTAAAATGATTGATTGAATGAATGAATAGTTTCTTTTTGGTTTGTACAGTTATCACCGCACACAATACAACAACCACAATAAACACAAAAACCAGAAAAAGGAATAGGCCAGAAGCAGAAGTTTATTCTTTGCCTATCCTTCTCACCTGACACACCGCTTACATTAAATTAAATTTGTACATCATCGAGCATTTTCATAACAAAAGAACCAATAACAACAAAAACACAACTAACATCTCCACTTAATATTCCTGAATGATCTTATACTTAAGACATTTTTTAAACTTTGTCAGTGA
>JAPQRP010000025.1:22359600-22370103 GCA_037367295.1 Apogon hyalosoma
ATAGTTCTAATTTCAATAGAGTTGTTTTTGTTTTGTTTTTTTTTTATTAATTGCAAACAAGTCAGCACAGCTACAAGTCTTGACCTGTTCATTATTTTGGAGCTCAAAATACATTTTCTTCTCTCTATACTCCAAAAAACAAACTACCACTTAATATGGTTTTAAAGGCTCCCGAAAATGGTAATGACAAAGCAATTAGTTTGGACATACATGTCAAAAATGAATTCTCACCCTCAAACTTGCAAAAATATAATGTCCACTTTAGATAATGTGTAAACACACCGAAATATATATTGATGTTTTGATTTTGTTTTCCTAGGACTGACAACAGGAATAAAAGTAGTTTGACTGTCCATTACTACTAGAACTGAGTAAACTCTGAAGACTATGAAGTAGTTGAAAATGATAGAAAAGATCAGTATGAAGTCCTTAAACAGCTTTTTAGCCAAGAACATTGAAAAATCAAATCATGTAAGTGTAAGCAAAGAGTAAAGGGAAATTGGCATTGATCACAGTCCTTAAAATCAAGTCTGACTCCCTTTGATATGATGAATAAAAAATCAATTACCATGACAGTCACAGTTGCACCAGTTCTTTCAGTCAGATAAACTGCAATCCTTTAATCTGTGGCTGAGAATTTTGATTGATTGGTTAAAACCCACTTAGGGAATGTAATATTGAGCAAAAAGAACCTGGAATCAAATTAAGAAGCAGAATAAATTGAAAACAGAACTAAATATAAGCAAAAATAGGAACATATGAGGTGTATGAGCCCAGACAAAGAAAACCCCTAAGACTTTAATTCCACAAGAAAAGATGGATAGGCCACATTGATTCCTATGCATCTTTCACCTGCATCAGACACTGTACAAATTGCCTTTTGTCGATTCGTAATTATATAGGTGACTGATTTCCTGGCAAAGTCTTGCTACTGATAAAATGTACATTTTTGCTGATGCCTGGGTTGGCCATGCAAGGCAGAGAGAAAGCACAGGGGAGGCTTAATTCTAAATAACTGAAGGAGGAGGGGGTCTTTCTATTCCAGAAGTGTGAATATCATCTTAATGAAAAATCTCAGTGAGTTCAACCGGGCGGCGCTATGGATGGATTAGGTTTGATCTGTCTATATTACAATGATGGATGCTGGATTGTGTGCGCTTAAAATCCTTTAATGTATATGCACTGATAAATGTGTCTCCCTTTAGCTTTTTCAGATGCATGAGCAAATTATCTGGAGAAAACATTACGTAACATTGTTTACCATGTTCATTTTTGTCACCCTCCAACAGACTGACTTGCTTCATCTCCCACTGTGTGTCTTCAGCTGGAATTCTTTTGGCTTGCGTGTAACAAATGCATTTGCAGGAGAGGAAAAAAAAAATGGCAAAAGAAACAGTTCTCACTTTAGCACCCATTCTCCCATGTCCACCTCAGGTGAGCTCATGAAGTCTACCTATTGTCATGGCAACAGTGACATATTCCAATTCAAGTGTTAAAATCATAGACATTACTGCGAGTAATCAACTGCCATGTCGGTCTTTTGGAACCACAACGGATCATTTTTAGACAAAAGGGGAAAAGCTGTGGGAGCCTGAGAGGTCAGAGGTGAGCTAACGGAAACTTCATCAAGCATTGCCTCAGTCCTTTTACAGTCTTGTCAATGCTGACCCGTCTGTTTGATTAAATAAAGCAAAACTCTAAAAGTTTGGTATGGCAGGTACATATCTGTCAAACAAATGCCAACATGGCAGACAGATCTAATTAACTGAACCATCAGATCACTAATAAGACGTTCCGTGCAAAATAGATTAGACAGGGAGGAAAAAGAAAATACTGACTTGAGAAAAGTTCAGTGTGAAGCCACTTTTACACAGAGATCCTGGAAAAAAGGTGAGATGGTGATCCCACCTTTTTTCCACCATTCACAAATTTCCACAGCCAAGCCAAAGGAGTAACACAGGTGAGACAGGCTGGACTTTTACACAGCGGACCTGCGTTCTGGAATCAAAGGGCCGGTGATGTAACGCAGCATATAGTGTAGTGTGATGTATTACTTGCGTCAGAAATCCAATGCAATCCAACTTTATTTGTAGAGCATTTTAAAACAACTGCAGTGGACCAAAGTGCTGTACAGAAGAATAAATAAAACCCACTCTGAACAGAGTCAGCCTGTCTTTCACTGTTCCACAAACGTTCACATGGGTAGTTCTCTGCCTGACGTGACAACAGCTCGCAGATCTCGGCGTATCCTCAGTTGGACATCTTTCTAGTTGCGTTGATATGTTTTTTTTACTGTACACGGCCTGTGCTTATTTTTAAATCCTTCCGACGTGGGGTCAACACACACAATACGTCATCAAAACGTCACAACTTGATTGTGGAATGAGAGGTGTTCCTTTTACATAGCATTACAGAATCATGATTCCACCTTTATCACGGCTCTGTTACTACCTCCAGAGACGTTACAGAGGTGGGGCTAAACAATCCCACCATTTCGTTTACACAGACGTCATCACAGTTGTCAGTTAAGTTGATACTGAATGTAACTGAGCAATTATCTATGCATTCTTTTGATCTCGAGAAAGGTGAAATATTCCCGTAACAGAAGTGCTGTGTAAAAGTGGCTTATGAGATCCTCAACTTGTTGGAGTCGACCCCGAGTGGCCGTGAGAGGTAATGCAACTTTAAGATACTTCCACACAGCCTTCATGAGGACTGAGGTCCTTGCCCCTTGGCTCAAACACTGATGTGTAGATGGTATGTCTGAAGGTCCGTGGGGGAGTCTCAAGAAAAACAGGTGCACATTGAGCTCCACTTAGTCAGTTTTTTATTAACAACTTGGAGACAGAATTTTATTGTCATATTATTGAATTATTGTACTATGTTGTTAGATTTTAGTCAATGCATCCATATGTAGCATGGTTGCTTAAGTGGTTTGCTGTTTGCACTTCATGTATGTTATACTGCTGCTTGCACGCTTTGTTGATGTTTTTGTAATTTATATAAATCATGACCAAACTTACAAAAATTAATTAAAATTGTTCATACATTTTCGTGATGTCAGTCTTGTATAGAAACATAGTTGCAGATTCTTTTCCTTTTTGTCTGATTTCTTCCTGCTGGGCCACTGGTTTCTTCCTAGAGTAGATTTGAACGACTGCAAATGTCATTTTAAAGCAGCACAAGCTCCTGAAAGCCTCTTGCTATTACACTCAGCTCTTCTTTTACTGTCCCACTCTAGAAGTTTGACAGAAACATGCAAATTGTGAGCAGCCTCCTGCATTTCCACATCGGCAGTTTCATTCATCTCTATGTGAAAGATATTATCGACCTACCCGGTAAAATGAAAGAAAATAGTAGTACTCAAAATGCACCTCGGAGCTAAATTACTCTGTAATTTTGTGCATTATTTAACGTACAGTAATGGGTGTTGTCCTCCTTCCTGGCACTTCGATTTAATTTTCCAAGGGTAAAATGAAGCCATGATAAGTCACAGAAGGGAATGGTGTCTCTGCTGTCTCATATTTTCTTTTCAAGGATCAGTGTGGGGGGGTTGACCCCCAGCTTCACCACAGCTGACATATCTTCAGATATTAAAAGATTATGCCGATCAAAGGTTACAAAGACTGTGACAAGTAACTGAAGATGAGTCATGAACAACAGGGATATATTTCATATTAGTTTCCAACTGCATTCTTTTATCTCGTTCCTGCGGTGGAACATGTTTCTAAGCATCAGTCAAAATCTATTTTGGTTGGTGTTTTTGGTTTTAGCAGGTTAGTGACTCTGCATTCACGGCGTCAGTGGTGTCTGAACTCAGTCGTGTTTCTTCCTTTCACTTGTCGAGCTGAGAACTCTTAAAATAAAAGTTGGAGGTTGTGAACTGATATGGCTCATTAGGGCAGAGAAAGTATTCCAGTAGATGAGGAATTATGGAATCACTCCAGAAGTGTATTCACTTAGACTTTTATCTAAACGGAGAGAAAAAAATAAAAGCTGTTTGCTGTGACCAAAGCAGGAATACCATCTGACCCATGGATGCAAATATTAAGAGTCCCTCAAGGTCTCAGAAAAGATGACAATTTGATTTACTGCATTTTACTATGAATATGCACAATCTACACACATTCTTTAACATACTGAAGGCAGTTCTATGCGCAGTTGTTATTAAGTCTGTAAATCAACAATAACATATACTGAGCCCTTCATCTTTAAAGCTGCGCATGACATTTGTCACCAATTTTTCATCAAATCTGTAAAACCTGAGCAATACCCTAAGTATCACAAATCCATTAGTCTTTCTGCTAGAATTAAGCAAAAAATTTTTAAAAAATCTTGAATTAAGCAAAAAAAAAAATCTGCCAATGGAAGAAGTGAAAATTATCTTGGTAAGATTTTCATTTTTGCAGGGTGTTTCAGATGACAATATTTCATCACCATCAAAACCACATTTCTCCAAGTGTGTTAATTTTGATCAGCAAAGTTTTTTGTTGATTTGCTGAGTTGATTTGTTTTTTTTTTTTTTATTTTGTTGAACTGCAGAATAAAAGTATGAATTTCTTTATTCTTCTTCTTAGATAAACTCTTTAACCCATAAAGACCACAACACCCGCTGACAACCAAAAGCATCTACTGATCTAAACTGTTTAATACCTGTTCATCCACTAATCCTATCAATCCATGTAAATAATTGGTGTAAAATGCAGTTTATCATCTTTTCATGATCATCAGATGTGACCCATTTGGACATTCAAAGGCTTCATAGTTACCGTGGAAACACCTTCATCTTTTACAACATTGATTCACTAGTAATGACAGTGGATGGATACATTTGTTTTTATGTTCAGCTGTTGATATTTTTGCTGAAAAAGTCAGTGTTTCTTCAGTTTTCTCTGTTTCTGATGTAACTATCAATTTTAATCTAAGCTTTTATGGACATCTATATGATCAGTGAATTAAATGTAGGAAAAGACATCATTTTCAGTGAAAAAGTGTAAAATACAGAGGATAATATTGTAATAAATATGATAAATTACTTAAGAAAAGTTATATATAGGGAAAAGAATATTTTGGAACTGCCACAAAAGTATTACTGGGTCTTTATGAGTTAAACCCCTGCTGGATTTACTGGAAAAAGCCTCAAATCTTACAACAGGCTCATGAAAAGTTTACATTTTAGAGGTATGTAGTTTTTATAAACATATGATCTTACAGAATATGATGCATTGCAGTAGATTAAAACAATAATATTAACATTAAACATCGACTATAGTAAAATATTATTGTTTGTTTGTATATTTTTATTTTAAATATCAACATTTGAAACCAAAAACAACAAAAAACATAAAAAAGAAAAAAAAAATTTTGAAAAGGAGCAGGATGAAATTCATCTTGTATACTCCCGCCACCTTATCCCTTCTTTTTTTTTACTGACCATAAAGTCCCATGTCAGCTCCACAAAGTAACTTAACAAATCTTATACATATCTAAATAAATTCTGACCAATCCTGGACAAAAAGGAAAAATGTTATACACATCCAAAATAAACTCTGTCCGTGTTGTAGCAGTATTACACATTAAAAATATAACACATATCAAAATATACTCATTTGAGTTAGGGGCCACATACAGCCCAATATGATGTCAAATGGACCGGACCAGTAAAATAAGTAACAGTGAAAAAAGTACAATTATATCATGAAAATGTTTACATCTACAAAGTCTCCTTAAAAATCTGAATAACACAAACAAAGGTCTTTAAAAAAAATAATAAAAAAACAAACATTCATTTTTAACAATATTACGTCTCAGTTTATCATTCACATGCGTACTTGTTACAACTTACAGATCACACTGGATCTACAAAGACACAAAACATTTACTGACAGGTAGAACTTTGTTAAAATTACACTTATTTCTCTTAAGACATTTCAGGTTGTTCATATTTGTTCAGATTATTCACATTTTTGTGAAGGGATAGTTTGTATGTATGTACACCAAAACAAAGACAAACATTTGAGGTTTCCATCATTTATAGTTTATTCTGTTAGTATTTTACTGTATGACCCACGTGAGATCAAACTGGTCTGTATGTGGAACCTGAACTAAAACGATTTGGACACCACTGATTGTAAACATCTTCAGTGTAATTTTTGCTTTTCACAAATTCATCCCAGGGTCTGGATTGGACCCGGACCGTGTGTTTGACACCTGTGCTATCCCTTTCATAGCAGCATTCTTAAATGATCTCCATTTCTCCCATATTATACATTACAGTAAATTGTATATCACAATGCCTTTTCCCAAATCATATAATTTACTATCCATTATATACATCGTGTAGTAGCACATGATGCATATAATATGTTATACAGCATTATATGTACTATATAAATACAGGCTTTCCCAAAAATTGTATACACACTTTAAATAATTGTAAAGTAGGTGTTTATTCAACTTAATTTAATTTTCAAAATGTAATAGAATTTACAAACATAATTTTATTGTTTTGTCACCGCCTGTTCTCAAACTGACGTCCAGACACTGCTGACAGCGCCAAGCAATGGAATCGCACACATCACAAAACAATTCCTTTGGTGTTTGCGTACAAATAGCATTAGCAGTCGCATTTTAGAATGAATTTCCTTTCTGCAAAGTTTAGTCTGGCTGCCATCATTAATTCCAATGGGTTTAATCTGCAAAGAAAAAACTAACAATTGAGTTATCAACTGTTAAAGTGTGTATACATTTTTTGGGACACCCTGTATATATAATACAGCAAAATTAATGCAAAACATCAGATGTGTATAACATGTGACAATAGAACACTGACATGGACCATTTTACTGCACAGTCATTACCATTACTTTTCATACGTAAGTTAGATTTTGCTGATACTTTAGAATAGAATAGAGTAGAATGGAATAGAATAGAATGGTCTTTATTGTCATTATACAGAATGTACAACAAGATTGGAGAGCTTCTCCTTTTTCAATTCAAACAGGTGATTATATATGAAATATAAGGTGCAAAATATGTACAGATAGAGTCCTACAAGGTTAGTTTTATATACAATATGAAGATTAAAGGATAGAATTGAGAATATAAAACATGTAAGAATGTATTGCACAGGATGACTGAATATATACAGAGCAATTATAGTGCACATGGTGATTAATATTCATAGATGGGTTAATATTACATGTGGGAATGATTATATTGCACAAGATGAATTAATGTTGAGGTAGTTATGTATATAAATTGCACATTGTTCATTATAATGATGGCTGTGGTCATTTCATGTGAGAGTTCAGGGTAGTGATGGCCCTCGGAAAGAAACTGTTTTTCAGTCTGTTTTGTCGTTGCTTTGATGCATGAGTACAGGCTTTCTGCAGGTATCAGCAAATTGATTTTAATGCTTTATAATGCCACTTTGAACAAATTTAATCCCCATGTCCAATTGCAGATAGAGTTTTATATATACATGATGGTTTACCGTCCACAGCCTTTAACCAGGTTCTGAATAGTTCCTCCTTCTCTTCTGCTGAAACTTGCATTTTTCCATTTTTCCAACATTTGCTAATATTCTCTCCACTCACTGCACGCTGCATTCCAAGCATCCGGTGTTGTGACTTAATGCACCAGCCGTAAACAATAGTCAGTTAAAGGGTTCCGCCTGTCAATCATCACTCTATAAATCAAAATTATTAAAATGTTTAAACAATCAAAATAAATTGTGGAAAACAATGCTTTTTTTCCCATCAACTGTATTTAATTTTTTAATGCCTCTGGGCATTGAATTTAATACTTTTTACTGCCGTTTAAAGGCTTTAACTTTCACTAAATCTATTTACTGACTTTTATTGCTTTTTAATGATCCACAGAAACCCAGCTGTAGCACCTGCCAGAGGGCAACAGGTCAAACCGTCGGGAACCAGAATGTGAACTGTCCTTAACTTAGGTAAAGAATCTGTGGGTGTGTTTTCATGACTCCACACTGAACAAACACCCTATTCCTGTAATTTATCTGGTAAAGTGATACTTGTTAAGACATAGTAGATTCGGAGCTGCCTGCCACTGAAACCTTGTACATGTGAGAGATGAGCTCGAGTGTGGGAGGTTCGTATTAGCGTTAAATGAGCAGCAAGCTTCACATGACACATTAATGCGCACACACAAGCACTGGCATTGCATTAACAGATGGCCATGTCTCCCTGTAGCTCCACATTAAGATCCTTACAAGATCTACGTCTGGAAAACTGCATCTGAAATCTGCTGCCGGGGGTGGGGCGTGGGGGGGTTGTATTGGTTGAGATGGTTGATGGAAAGTGTTAACAGGGTTGCTTTTGCGCTCACAGTTTTCATATCACATTATTCCACTCGGATAAACAGAGCAGTTGGCTTGCCCACTGTCTGGGTTATAATAACACGTACCCAGAGTGACACATGAAGTCATTCTTTCGGATGTTTGAATTTTGTTAACCATGTCATGATGCCCCAGAGGCCTGACCTGACGCTGGCTGTAAGTTTCACTTCCACTTCGAGTTCATGACCTGATCTGTTGTTACAGAGATGCACAAACACCAGGGGGCGTCTGTCTGTCTGATCCCTGCAGAGGAAATTCTCACTGACTATGTTATTAATTTTCTGTGAATAAATGTGCTGCTTCCAGTGACTGGAACAAATTATAGAAGGAGATTAAACTGAAGGAACTGGTCTCTTTAAATGCATTCAAAGTCATTTTAAATCAGTGGGAAAAGGATACATCAGGATGTAGATGTTTTTCTAATTGATTGAAGTGGGTTCTGCTTTGAGATGCTCTTAAGGAACACTGTTTTTTTTGTACATTTTAAATTATTGATGGTGTTTTATATGTATGTTCTTAGTTTTGTGATTTATGTATGGTTTTAAAACTGACTTTTATTGTGTTTTATGTGTATTTTTAGTGTGGATATATGATGTATGTCAAATTAAATCAATGGCTGTGATTTCTATTTTGTGTCACTGGCCAGCATACTCTTGAAAAACAGATTTTAAAAAAAAATCTCAATGAACTTTTTCCTGTTTAAATAAAGGTTAAATAAATAAATAAATAACTAGAAAAGCGCAGACCACTGCCAGATAAGCAGCCCCCCCCCCCCAATCACCATCATTTGTTCCTTGTGCCAGTATCAACATTTCCTGAAAATTTCATCAAAATCTGTTCATAACCTTTTGAGTTATCTTGCTAACAGACATACAGACAGACAGACAAACAAACAAACCCCAATGAAAACCATAACCTCCTTGGCAGAGGTGATGATGATAAGGATGATAATGATTATAATAATAATAATAGTAATAATAATAATAATAATAATAATAATAATAATAGTAATAATGATAATAATGCTGCATGGTCGATAAGGCTAGAGAGGAAATCCCATTATGGCTGAATCTGCCTTTAATGAGACATACTACACACTGCCACCGAAAACACTCAAAAAACACCCCTTCTATACAAACTTTAAACCTTTGTTGCTAATATTTTGTCTCATGTCTTTATCACAAGGCAGTGACATTCCAATATAAAGACCAGCACCTAATTATAACAAATGACATTCAAGCGTTAATTGCCCAAACTGAATATAGTCTAATGAGGATCATCTTTTTCAAGATGAGAAAGATGTCATTTTCTGCAAATAATCCGCCTCTCAGACTCTCCAAATGTGTTTCATCATGAAGTCATTACTCTGAGCTGTTAAAAAAGAAGCCTCTCAGCAGACAACAGAACAGACGATAATGAGCACATTTAAGAAATACCACACTAGTAACACTGTGATGTTCTGAGGTAATAAAGTGATGGATGGCATCTTTCCCAGTTCTATTCACAACAAGAAATCCTCAAATCACCTTTTTTAAAAACTGCTATAAACACCATAAAAAAGAAACCTATAGTGCATCTCTATACGAAGGTGTTAATGATTCTCCATTATGTTAAAGTATGATTGCTGGGGTTTGACAGAATGTTGAAAAACTTGGCACGAGCGTCCCCTCAGAGGCAAGAGTGAACTGAGACACTTGCCAGTTTTTGTGAATGGAATGTCTGATAGGTTAATCAGTTAATTAAAATTACCCATAGGTGTGAATATGAGAGTGACTGGTTGTTTGTCTGTGTCAGTTCTGTGATGAACTGGTGACAGGTCCAGGGTGTACCCGCCTTCGCCCATAAGTAACTGCGATAGGCTCTAGTGACCCTAGTGAGGATAAAACAGGTTCAGATAATGAATGAATGAATGAATGAATGAATGAAAAATGCCTTGAATTTCATCAAATTTGTCCCAAATATTCACTTGGCTGCAAGGATGGACTAATTATATCCCTGAACGCAGTGTTGGGGATATCATGTTTTTGGTCCGACCGCCCCTGCCAGATATCCTTCGTGTTAATGCGATAACTTGAAAAATATTGGGTTTAGAAATTCCAAATTTTCCACATCAATCAATATCATGGAGAGGAAGAACT